>CM046438.1:46206464-46285837 GCA_025506505.1 Flaveria sonorensis
TACATGTTCCCTCTCTTAGGGGCTCTAAGCAAAATATGCTCTTGAGGAATGTCAACACCCCGGGCTTGAGAACAATGCCACTCATGCTCAGTGAAGAGCATGTGATGTTTTTGGTCACAAAATTGAGACACACTCAAAAGATTGTATCCAAGCTCTTTGACAAAGTTTACCTTTTCAATGCTGAGCTTACCATTTGTAACCTTGCCCCTGCCAGTAATATAACCTCCTGCATCTCCTCCAAAAGCAACTGGTCCTTCATCAATCCTTTCAAAGTTTTGAAGCAAGGACTCATTGCCCAGTCATGTGCCTGGAGCAGCCACTGTCAACAATCCAGATATTCTGTTGGTCTTTAGCTGTCCCTGCACAAAAAAGAGATGATTTAGTTACATTTGGGAACCACCCAAGCCTCACTTGGGTCTTAGCATATCAGAATGATTAAAGGCAATAAACAGTAATGGATCCTATGTTCAGCTTTGGGGATCATTTGTTGTTTCTGATGATGAACTTTCAGTCAATGGTCTTCCTTCATCTCTCCACACCACCTTTGGAAGATTGGGCTTGACCTTCAAAACTTTGGAAGTTTTGGTAGCTTCGGAAGATTTGAGACTGGGCCTTCGGAAGATTTTGCTTTCACTGCAGCAAACTTCAGTACTTCGGAAGCATTCCTTTCTTCCAGACCCACTTTTCTTCCAACGCAATTTTTCATTTGCCCTTTTCTTATTTTGGAGCTTCCGAAGGAAACAGACTTTCCTTTCGAAGCTGTTTGTTTCTTCTTCCTCTCAGAAGTTTTCTTCTTGATCATTTGGATAGTACCCTTTGGATTGTATTGACAATCCTTAGCCAAATGTGAGGTACTACCACTCATAACACAATTCAATCTTTTCTTCTGAGATCCTTCTTTTCCGAAGAAGACTGACCTTTAACACTTCCTTTTCCTTTTTCACCCTTTCAGATGATGCAGCAGGCTTCTTAGGGTGAAGCTTGCTTTTAGAAATGGATGGTTCAGGCTGCGTAGCAGTGACCACAGCTGATCAATCTTCTTGTTGTTGCTAGAGTGAGTTGAAGCTGAAGTAGAACTCTTGGTACTGGAGTTCTTGACAAGGTCTTCAGCTTTCATCACCTTGAACCCTGCAGAAATGAAAACGTGCTTCTATTTGGGATCAAAGGTGGTCTTGATCTCTTGAGCTTTTCTGGATCTTCTTTTTGCTCTTCTGATCAAGTTCTTTCTTTTGGTTTTGTTCAAACCAGCTGTTTTTTCCTCCTTAGAAGCATGGTGACCCGTTTTGAATTGACTCTCTTCACTCACTCAGAGTCATCCCTCACCTTCTCCTCTTCATCCTCCTCATTACTGGGGTCTATGGATGGCAACTCGTCTTGTCCAGTTCCACACCTTGGAGATCTAATTGATAGTAGAGAGTGTGAAGGAGCTATCTCACTAGTTCCCAGTCCCTGCTTGTTCTGATAACACACTTTTGCATGCAGAGATGAGGATATCATGTTCTTGAAGGTTTCCTCTTCAAGAACACATTTTTCTGCCCTGGCTTTGCTGATCACAAGCTCAGCCTGGCATTCAGTCAACTTGGTAATGAGATCCTTAATTTGAGTCTTGTAATTTGTTTGCTCATATTAAGAGTTGAAACTATTTTCTCAAGATCTTCTATCTTAAGTTTATAATCATTTTCAGCTCTTTTAAGATCAGCTTTTAAAATATTCAAAGACTCAATGTCAGATCTCATTTTCAAGTTGTAGGACCTGTATCTGTTAACTTTAGCAATACACTCAGGAGAGCAAAGATGTTCAAGTACCTTAGCTTCATCATGGTCAGCCATGAGTGTTTGGTTTGGAGATGTATCTTCAGCTTGAAAGCTCCAGTCAAATCTTCCTTCTTTAACAGCAACTGCAGCTTGTTGTCTTGGCTTCTTATTCTAGTGCCCTCCTTTAATGTAGTTTGGCCTGGATGAAGCTTGGCCACCATTGGATTTGGGTGCCTTGCATTCTTAGCAAAGTGTCCCATCTGGTTATAGTTGTAACACTTGACTTTGCTCTTGTCCAACCCAAACTTACCACTGGCAGCATTGCTGGAAACCTTCTCCGGTCCTCTTGTAGAACTTTGGACTCTGTGAGTGAGAAGAGCCATCTGCTGAACTATCTCCATGTATTCCAGATCATCTGGATGGATACAGTCCAGGTCTTCATGAGTTAAGAGAAAGTTGTCTGAACTTTCATCAGTGGAAACAAAAGCTTGAGAGGAGCTTGTCTCTTGGAAGGGACTTCCTTGGATGTAGCTCTCTCTGGGTGTCTCCAGGAAGGTGATGAAAGGACCCTTTTATGAAGTTTCAGGGTAGCAGATGAGATGATGTTGTGGTTCTCTGCTATCCCTTTCAACCACATGAAGGGCTGAACTCTGGTGAGTGTTGGAGTTACCAGATGAATTTTGCATGTTCATCTCCATCTGATATCCACTGAGTATCCCATACAGCTCAGTGAGAGTGAGGGTCTTGAGGTTTTTAGTCCTCTTAATGACCACATACTAGTGTGTCCATTGTCTTGGAGAGAGGACATAAACTTCCTAACAATATCCCTGTTCTCAATGGTTACCCCAACATCAGCCAGAGTATCCACAATCTCAACATACCTAAAGTATTGTTGAGTCATGGTTTCTCCTGTTTTAAAGGTGAAATTTTCAAACTGCTACTTCAGGAGATCCTTCTTGTTCTCCTTGGCTTCATTTAAACCCTCATACATAAGTTTCAGTGCATCCCATAGCTGTTTGGCAGTCTTGCATTTCTTAAAACCTCTGTAGATGGAGTTCGGAAGAGCAGTTTGGAGGGCTGTCATGGCTTTCTGATCAATATCAATTCTATTCTAATCTTCATCAGAAAAGTCAGCCTTCTCCTTTGGTATCATGCCACCAGCAGCAGCAGCTGAAGTGGTGCGTGGTACATGAGGTCCATTGACAACAGACTCCCACATCCTGGAATCTTGAGACTTGATGAAGCCTTTATATTCTTTGACACCAAGTGTCAAAATCCTCAGGAGTGATCAGTGGGGACTTTGTCATAGTTCCAGTTTCCATATCAGCTTTGGAGATAGCTGCCATTTGAAGAATTAAGTGATGTGTGTAACTAAGAGGATTTGAAGATGGCGAGATCTCACAAACAAGAACCTGGAATGCTCTGATACCAATTGCAGGACCGTTAAAAGGGACTTTGCACTTAGTTAACACACTTAGGAGGATCTGTAGGATCACTTAACAATTCAAATAGGGAACTTAGAATTTTAAACAGAAGATACAATGCACAACCCAAGTAAAGTAAGAACAAGAACACAAGATATAATTTTCAAGGAAGTAGTATATTACTTCTTAAGTTCTATTACAAGTGTTTGCACCAGTATATAAAATACAAGAACTTTTGACTCTTTATACTAATCCTACAACCGTCAATATGCAAAGAGACAGTTGAAAGTGACTAATCTAGACAACAAGATCAACCTAAAGTCAAAAGGCAGGTTGCCTTTTGACTAGTGACTATGACAGGCCATAGCTCACTAACTTTCCTATTACAAAAAGCCAAAAAAAAAACAAATACAGAAACTTGCGGACAAAGACCTTATCTACTTTATCATAAAGCATGAAAGTTTCACCAACTAATGATAGTTGGTGAATCACCAGAGCATGCAACGGACAGGGAGTTGCTTTATGATAAAATGGATAGAAAATGTATCTTTTCTCTCTCTTCAGAAGTAATCAGTCTTGTCTTTATTCAGCTTCGGAAGACTTTGTCTTGAGAGCTTCGAAAGAATTGAGTCTTTGGCTTCGGAAGTTTCTTCTAAACTTTGGCTTCGGAAGATTTTACACTTAGCATTTTATTTGAGTGTGTAAAACTTCCGAAGCTAGTTCTTCTTTGTTCCTTAGTGCATGTTGAAAAACTTGGTTGTTTTGGTATCCTTTGGTTGCATCAGCCTCATAACCTCAGAGGTTCGTACAATAGTTTTTGTAATGATATATATGAAATTATACCTATATTTTAATATAAAATCTTTTTTTTATTGTTAAATCATATCAATTTCAGATATTTTATTGATTTAATTTAATAAAACATGAATAATTAATTCAATACTACCACCTATTAAAAAAGTCTATTTGTTAAACACTTAAATTTTTTTAATTTTATTTAAGCATAAAGTAAACAAACAGTTAGATTACATTAAAGGATGATTCAAAAAATAAAGCAATTTAATAACTAGTTTTTTATATATTATTAACGAGTTTTGAGTTGTATCTAAATCTATCTATTAGAAGTATTTATAAATAAATGTAATATATGATTATTTTTATTTTTCTGAATAAAGATCATTTATCTTGTGGGCACATAACTATTTGATATTTCATGACATGTTTCATGTTTGCTTTTTAGTGATATTAAATATAATCATATAACATATTATGAATATATTTTTGCATTGACATTAGAAACTTTTTTGTATATGTGAATTAGATCATATTATCAATATTTTTATTTGATATTTATCTGTTATACAACCCATATAATACATGTTTCACTAAACTAGTATATGTTTATAAGAGTATATATGAAATTCTCTTATTTTTTTATGTATTACATAGAAAAATTAAATCAAAATAATTAATTCTATCTTTAAGATTGAAATAGATGAGATTTTATTGATATGATAACTTGAACAAAAATAAACTAAATTGAGGAGTACTTTTAACACGCTCAAATAAACAATTAACATGACAATAAAAAATGTGATGCCTCTTTTTGTGATATCTTTATGTGGCCCATTAAAATTATAATCTTATTATAGATACAATAAATGATGATATTAATATCTTTGTAATAATTAAATGTATTAAGTTTATTATATTATAGAAATATTCATCTAGTATTTATTTATAATTTATTTTATTCTTTATAGATATTAGAGTTGTTACTTTCTTTGTAAGATAAACTTGTTTAATATAATAAACATATCTTTGTTTTTATACATTATTCTTATAATACTTTGCTTTTATGCTAGTCTTATAATTTTTATATCTAACAAAAGAATAATAATAAAGGGCTACTTGTGGTGCATCCTTATTTTTTACCATCTCTCTCATATTAAATGATTAAATGATAATATTTGTAGTAATGATATTAAATAACAATGACATTAAGAACACATACTTTCTTAGATATTAGATAACAATGATATTAAAGATAATGATTTCGTTATTAAACTCATCTTATTCGAAGTTTTAATTAATTGTAAGTGGGGCAAAGTTAACATATTTATTAACTTTAGAGCTACTCTAAAAAAATGTCGTCGGATTTTCATTTTTAAAAATGGTTTTGTGTACCACCCTTCATGTATCATAGATTGGTGGGATATGTATATGTTTTCTTAAAATTCGAGACAAACGAAAGCGCAAAATGTATGCAATGATTTTAAATATTTTTTTTCAACCTCTGACCGGAGATCCATTTGCAAGAAACATAAGATATTATAAACGACTTTGTCGGTTTAGAATATACATCCTTTATAGCAAAATGGTAGACCTAGTTGATGTTGTGGATAAATGACCTAGAATCTTCCCATATTGGTATCCACATCAATCATTTACGTCTCAAGTGGTGTCTGTGATCCAACTCCAAAACCGTCATGATAACATATACCATCATTAGTTTAACACACAAACACATATACATAAATATAGACACAAACATATGCTCGCGCGAAAACAAACGTATTTATATCTATACTACTATATATACCTACATTGTATAATACCTAATATATACTATATTATAATGCACAAATGAGGGTTTCCGTCATAATTTAAGAGCTTAGAAATTTTAAGCACAATATGCAACTCAAAAAATCAATTTCATAAGGGTATTATAAACTTTAAACTATTTACACCTACACCCTTGTATCTTTAATTATCTACAATTTTTTTCATGTTTGTTACAATATGCTTAAAAGAAGGAATTCAGTTTTTTAAATATAAAACTAGCCTGAGAGGAGTACCATAATGAAAAATTGTACGCGCAGCATCGCGCGAGCACGTTACTAGGACTGTATAATACCTAACCGCATGTTACAGTGCCCTTCTTCACCCTTCGCCGCCTCACATCTATTCGCCGCCGACAACCATTACACCTCATTCAGCCACCACCAAGGTTTAAAAGTACGGAATCGAGCCTCGAGGCGTTTTCCCTTCGCCTCATGAGGCGTAAGCCTCGAGGCGAACCGAGGCGTAAGGCCGAGGCGAAATTAAAAAATAAATATAAAAATTATATATCTTATAATAAAATACAGACTAATTTCATTATAGGATTCATCAAAAACATAAAAAACACACATTAAAAATACATGAAACGTTTGAAACTGACATAAAAAATCAAAAACATCAAAAACAAAGTAAAACCCCTGAGGTGCATACGAGGCGCACCCGAGGCGCACTGAGGCGCACGCTTCAATCATATGAGGCGCAGGTACAAAACAATCTCCTGAGACGGCGCCTCAGACTCGTTTTCTGGTGCCTCGCCTCGAGGCCGTTTTTTAAAACCATGGCCACCACCACTAAAGCCAGTGTCCGTTACGTCTCCCTGATGCATCGCCATTAAACATGGAAGCAAGTGCTGGTTTTCGTGACAACGTCCACCACCACCATTCAATCACCCCGCCTTTATATGGGTCGGGGATGCAAATGAGGATGACATACATCACAGTTCACGTCGTCTTCATTAGGTACGCTCTGCCTCTTCTTCTTCATCTTCTAGCACAAGGTACATTCATCCGTCAACCGCATTCATTGCCTTCCCATTTCTTGATAAATCATAGAAGAACTATGCATCAAATCTCAATTTTCAATCAAGTTTTGCTTCTAATTCGTTCAATTATCGGTTCTTCTTACTACTTCGACGAGGATTGGTGTATTGTTTTGAAGCCCAATCATTCAGTTGAACCGTCTTGCAATTGGGAACATGGGTTGGTGATTTTGATCGCAATTGTTAAAGTTGGATGTATTTCGATACAGTTTTTCATTGCTTTTTTTGATAATGTAGAAATTTTGTTTAGGTTTCTTGTGATAATGTGAGCATATTATTTACTTTAGGTACTTGTGACTTGTGAGTCTCAGGATGATGAATGCAAGAATATGGTGATAAAGATTGATGCTGCTAAAGCCAAGTTTAATAATTTGACACAAATGAGATTTGAGCTTGCTTAAGAGCGTCATAAGGTTTGTACAGAAATACAACCCTTTCATGTCAACAGTTGCATTATGCAAGCATTTGTAATTATAAGTGAAATGAGTTATATATTATCTGTAAAAGTTGCAATTTTGATTTGTTTGTTTAAAAATGAGTCGATATGGGCTTTGTGTTATCTCAAACGGGTCAAATCTAAAAAGTTAGCTGGAAGGGCAATGAGTCAAGCAAATGGGTTGAAAGTTGTTCGAAGTCCTCTTTTATGTTATTACTGTAATAATATTGTTTTATAATCTCATTAACACATGAATTTATTTATTAATTTTTAAGAAGTAAGAACCAAAACGTGTTTGTGGGTGAATCCAGCTCAACGTGTTTCTATTGTTTCAACTAACGTAGATGTTTTGCTTACAAATTTTTGTTAGGTCAAACAATCATTGGAGGTACTGAAGTGTAGAATTAGGCTGAAAAGAATATTCAAGATTCAGTGAGTTGTCTTTTAAGACTTTATTGTATGATTGTTAAGATCTTAATCTTGATCTTATTATCTTATGATTTTGATCAACTAAAACTTTTCAGTCCTGCATATGTCTTGCATTGGGTCCTGACTTTGATTATAAGATCGTAAGATATTGATTGGATCCAATCCTGCTTGGGTTGAATAACAAAAAAGAAACGGGTAACTAACCAAGGGGATCATAAGAGTAAACTTAATGAAATGCTCACCTTCTATAGTTCAAAGCACAAATACAAGTCCAGCATAGTTTAGACTTTAGTAAGCTAAATCCGTAATGGGCTGTATTGAATTATTTCCATCATGTTTAAACATGTTTATAAGAATGAATTACAGGTAGAAATCAAGAAGAATTGTAAGTGTGCTTACTCTTTATCTAGAGGTGGCAAAATTTGCGGGTAACGACTCAGTATCAAAATGGGAAATTTTGTATGGGTGCGTTGGGTTGACCAGATTCGTTTCTAATACAAATATTTTTGAACAATTTATAACAAGTATTGTGTTAAAGGTGATACAAAGCCGATATATTTCAGGGGTTATATGCATTAAAAATGCAGTGTGGTTGATTTTTAGGCTCTGCCAACCCATTTCTTTTTTAACTAACTTATTTTATTTGCTCCATTTACGTATTTGAGCTACAGCGTGACCCCGAGTTAACCAACTCACAAGCAAATAGGTTGAAATTGCCACACCCAGGTTTAGTTCTATTCGAATTGATTTTTGGTTGTATTTTTATGGATTGAAATGTGGATACTGGGTTGCACAGTAGCCTTCAATGGTTGTGAAGGAGAGTTGTGCTTTAAATTGCTTGTCCCCAGCATGCTATGAGCTTGTTTATGAGAGTGATCCTGTAAGCGGCAACCAAATTTTGTACAGTTATCTGAATAATTCTGCTTTTCCTTGGATTCATATGATTATTTATTGTCTGGTGGATGTTTTCATCAGCTGGAAGAAAAGGATAGAGATTACATTAGAAGTCAGGAGTACAATTATTGTATGCACAGGTTAGATCCATTACACATGTTATTTCAGTTACAAATTTCCATGTTAATAGATCCCTAAATAGATATTTGTACCACACCTAAAAGTTCATGACAAATTTAGATCAGTACTCAAAACTTCTTCAAATGGATACAAATGAGTTTTTATCTAAAAAAATACTTTATGGTGGGAAAGCAACAAGGGATTCAGATGTATGGTTACATATAATATTCAAGGTTAACTGTTTGTGCTTGCAGTCAACAACAACGAAGAATCCCATGGCAAGGTAAGTAAGCTTTACTTATAATAAATATACATAATATATGTGCTAATTATCATGTGCAAGTGTTCCATCGTTTTTATAAATATACCATATATGGATTTTTTTTGTTATCATCAGATGGTGTAAAAACTATTAAATAGATAAAAAAAAATATGTTGAAGTTGCTATAATATAAGACATTGGTTATGTAAAATGTGATTAATTGTATGTGTGAGTTGGAAGGTAAATATCAGTTAACTTTGTCAGCAATTCTCATACAGAGCAGTATATATTTATATTGACTTCATTGCATCTAATAGGTTCGAGTTGAGGTTTAAAATGTCACTTAAGCATTTAACATGACTACTCTGTATAAAACAGAAAACTATCTGAATACATAAAAATCATAGGAAATGAACATATGGTTGCTGATATGAGGTTAGTAAATTACATTAGCGTTACTTGATTGGGGTCTATTTAATTGGTGTGTATATGATGTCTACATGACAGCTGTTAAACATGTATTTATAATGTAAAATGTATATCATACAAGTGAAATGTGCAAAGAGTTCTGAATATATAAATGGAAAGTCTTAAAACAATGAAATGGAAAAAATGGACATTAAAGTGTCATTCTGTATAGCCAGCATATTTTAGTAATCTAACTGTTGGTGATTAATGCTTGTTTGAAAATGTGAATTTATACTTAGCAAGCTCATATATTAAAACCTTACCGTGGTATGAAGGCAAATATGAGGGAAGAAGATGTAAACTTATGATAATACGTGGTGTTGTAGTTTCTCAACTAATGATCGGTTACGTGATGTCAAATCTTTTATTATATATCAATGATCGATTTTGGTGTAGAAATGTACTTGATTTAAACACCATTTCTATCAAGATATTGTTTGCAAATTGCAATATAAAATTGTTTCTAAAGTATTCTATTATGGTAATTAACAATGACAAACACAATTCTTTGATGAACAAATAACCATATAGCATTAAAGACAAGTTTACTCTTTCTTTTGGAATCAGATCAAGTAAAACAACCCTTCTAACACCCTCAGCAGTTGATAGAAGTATAGATCATTTTCAAGAGGAAAAAACAGTCTGATGGGTTTAGATGGGTAAATCATATGATTATGAAGGTGGACTGAGGGCAAACAATTAAACTGGAATTTTCATTATACTGTTTTCTTATCTTTTTTGTTCAAAGTTTGTACTTCCATTGAATTAGGTATTAAGGAAAGTATAAGCCTATGGAATCATGGAGCTGTGACTTGTGAGGGTATTTACCTACATTTCTGGTACAATAGAGAATTCTTCATTTGTTGAACGTTATGCAGCTAATTATGAAGTGTTGCAGAGGCTGTAACATTGGAAGAACTGGATTAATAATGATGTGATACATGCTGATGGACAAATGGCTAACAATGGGTTCACATAAGTGATTAAGGAATCTAGTCAGAGAAAAAACAAAGGCATTGTGAGTGCTGCTGCACAAGGTAACTTTCAAAGCAAAAAAGGGCTTACAATTGATAAAATGATACAAATAATTTCCAAAATAAAGCAGAAAATGGTTCTTACTTTTACCAATGACAAAGGTAAAATTACGTTTGTAGAAGCTACATATGACTATTTTATGAAAGCTATTGTCATAGACCCCTAGGCTCAAATGTTTGCACTTAATTAAGATTTTTTGATATAGAATTTTCAAGCAAAATTTTAGTAAAATTAAGTTGTTATGCTTCAACTACTAGATAGTGAATATTATTTATATAGTTACTTACATAAACGGAGGATAAAAAATGATTAAGTCTGGAAATGAGCGTGTATAGGCGTTTTAATTTGACAAAGGTAGGAGTATGACTCCTCACTCCTTCAATACCTTTATACTTACCTCTCGGTTGGATAAGTTCAATAACAAAATGTACATGCCTAAATAAGTTCTAAGATTGACAAGAGTTATTGTATACGATAATTGGGAACAATCCAATCTTTTGTAGCCCAATGAAGGATATTTTGATTAAAACTGTCATATTACGGCTTAATAGTTATTATAGAAAGGAAATTCAGCTTATTATTTTACTAGCCTATAAACCAGTGTGATGTACGAGTAAGAAATGAAAAAAAGCAAGAGTTAAGAAATTTATTTAGAAAACACAAGTGGATTTGAAGCTTTAATGAGACATCGGAAAAATAAGTGTCATTAAACCGTATGGCGCAGAGTCAGGAAACGCCAAATTTAACCAATAAAATTAACTAACATAAGGCAAACAATTTTAATAAAATGCAACTATATTATTATATACATACCTAATAATTTTGACTAGATTGTAGTCAATGAGTAGGCCAAATACAACAATCGAAACAAATAAAATTGTCCTCAAGAAACCCGAATTGCAATGAATGGATCAAACAAAATTGTCTATATCACAATTAACGAACCAACTAAAAATGAGCATATGAAATTATAGTAAACAAACACAATATAACTATTATAACATGTTTCAACTGCTTTAGAGACATACCTATTGTACTTTACTTTCAACACCAGTGCAAACAATTTGTATATATAAACCTGTCGATGGACTTTATTGAATATCCAATACCTGAAATCTAAACATATGCAAATAAGTTTTGTTAAAGAAAAAGTTTAAACCTAAAGCTCGGGGTAAAATCAAAAAGTAACACTAATATCCCACATAATTAAGAATTAGAATTTGAGAGTTTTCACAAGTAGCGGTGCAATTTTGCTAAGGAATAGAAACTTACAAATGCATTAACACAGTAGCATGTCGATTTGATTAAGTTTGTAAAGAACAAAAGCAAAGCATCTCGGATGTTAAGGGTTTTTTAGTTGTTATATCATCATGCCAACAAGCATTATCTGCAATCATAAACAACATTCAAAGATCATATACACAAGGGTATAAATGCAAATTAAGAAAAAGATTCAAAAGAAATAAAGTTAAAACCTTGAATGATTTGGTTATTCATATGGAGTTGGTGCAATCAACTTTAACCCATTATAATTGATATATAATATGCTAAACTCTTTTTAATCATGTTGTACAGGCGAGAACAAATGCATAGCAAAGTAAATCATACCTAAAATTCAATTTTCCCGGTGACAGCACCCCGCCCAAAGTTTGACTCTAATATATGCATATAGCATTTAGTATTTATCTTTTTTGAGAGCTAACCTCAACAAACAATGCAGCAGTGATCTAATCATTGACCTCGTGTTAATTTCCAGCCCAATAAACTCAGTCAATACTGCAACAGTGATCTAATCTTTGATCATATGTTAACAGTAGCTCAAAGCAAGAAAATAACATTATTAATATGCGAAATTAATAGATACAAAAATGCATACAGAAAAATTAATAGATACAAACATGCATACCAAGTATATAGCTTAAAAATAAGTCTCTTAGGATAAGAGTGGAAACTTAAACAAAGACAGCTGTTTTTCCTCTTCGCCAACACCATCAGAAGTGACGTTTCTTGTTCGTCATGTTCAACGGTGGCAATCTCTTCCATTTGCATTCATAAATCTTGAAAACCCACAACAACCTAAAAGGCAAAATTTGAAAAATGCACCAGCATAATCACACAAAAACAAATGATGTACCTTTAACACAGAAATCAACCATAAAACAAAGAAAATCATTGAACACCGTTTGGGAAGAAGAAGAGGATAACAAACCGGAGGAGGTATGGCCTTCAATTTCGCCATTATGAACACCGTTTGAGCGATCTAGGATTTCAAATCATTGGCAGTAACTACATAACCCAAAATAAAAGGGTTTCAAATCACTTACAATAAGTACATAACCCACGTGAACTAATCAAAGGTAATGAAGACGGGCTAAAATCAAAACACTTGATTTGGCATCAATCCATCTGCAAACCTTTGATCAGTAACTACATACCCAAAATAAACAAAATCGTTCTAAAAAAAATCGAACCTTGACCAGGTCCGAGATAAGAATCTCAGTTGATTTGACTCAACTAGGATCAAATATGATGATTGAGTCACTGATTATGTAACGGAAATACAAAATCAATGAACATTAAATGCTAAAAATACTAATAAATGCTTTGTATATTGATATTGGTAAACAAGATACAAAGTGTGCTAGGGTTTGTAGCACTAATCAGAAAAACTTTTAAACTTAAGTGTATGCTATTCTATTTATAGGCTGATACAATACATGTACAAAATGACTAAACTACCCTGACAACTATACATCAGAATACTGGTCTAAGTACAAAATGATAATCAGCATTTGTAATGAACATCCGCATTAGTTAATGCGAATGTGTTGATCTTCATCAGCATTTCTTTAGTTGTGCATCCGCATTAAGTATGTTGCTTTGACTTTTATGAAGTTTTGACTGTTGCTTGGATTGTCAATTTTTGCTTGGATTGAATTGTACACCCGGTGTGATACAAATTTCCCAGATTTGACTGATCTTGGACTTTTGTGCTTCTAAATATCTGTATATACTGAGATACTATAGTTAACTTCCACACTAACACAACCATTTTCTAATTTTATATTTTCAAGAAAAGCAGCAACTATACAAAGTAATTAAAATATTTTTGAGATTTTGCAAATTTTTTATGTTTTGTGAATATTTTCATTAATTTTAATTACTCCCCCTAAAGTTTATATCCATATGAGATAAAAACTTTAAAGATTTTAAATTTTGAAAGAAAAATATTTTTTGTAATTTTTGATTTTCTTGTCTGTACATGAAGAGGAAGTATACCTTACTTGGGATCATATCAATCTTACCTTTTACAAGTGCAAGCAATTGTTAGTAAAATAGACATAATCATGAACATATTGATTGTAGTATGTTTGTCCTCTTAAACTCATGCTTGGTTAATATTTTAATGATTGTGATCTTTATCATGTTTTGAGTGGATTAAATATTCAACATGTACCTCACACTCAAATGCATGGCAAGATCAACCACGATGAAATGCATGGTAGAATTTTTTCACAACTTACATGACCAGGTTATTTAAATTATGAAATCTCATTTGGTTTTGGGTAAGGGGATCCTCATTAGGATTCTTTTACTTTGATCCTTATAATTATTTGATCCACATTAGGAATTTTTTTTGTACTTCACATTGGAAGGTGATCCTCTTTGGGATTCTTTTATTCATTCACCAGGAATGTAGTCTGTATTAATTCATCCATTTTAGATGTGTTCCACATTAGGAATCTTTTTGGATCATGGCATCAGCACTAGGTACCTGTTTCTCCATGTCTTTGCTTAGCAAAACAGAGGAGAAACTAATGTGGGTGAATAAGATTCATAAAGCATCATTACCTGGTGTGTTTAGGTTACTACACACACACACTTGGATAAGCTAATACTTACTCATACATGAGATGATGGCTTCACAGCTGAATATGAGCTTTAGTTCATCACAACATGTATCTTCTTTTCCAAGCTGAGCCTACCCACATATCAGATAAGTCATGTCAGCCTTTCAAGATTTTGAAATAAGCACAATAAAGGATATACGACTGTAATTATATCATTTCCCACGGAGTACATTTCATATTCTTCAACAAAAATAACTTCTTTTTGTATTTTTATAATATCTGAATGTTTTTGCAAATTTGATTTTTACTAAAGGTTAATCATGCCAATTGATTGAACTAAGAATTCAAACCGACTAGGGTCAAATGCCTTAGTGAACAAATCAGCTAATTGATTGTTTGTGTGGACCAGTATCAACTTGATTAACCCTTTTTCAACACAGTCTCTCAAAAAGTGATATATAATTTCAATATGTTTGGTTTTTGAGTGTTGAATTGGATTGTTTGTTATGAACATGGCGGCTATGTTGTCAATGTGAATTGGTGTGTGCAAGAAGTTATAACCATAATCAAGCATCTGGTTTGAATCCAGAGAACTTGAGAGCAACATGCTGATGCTACTATGTACTCAACTTCTGCTGTGGAAACAGACACGTTTGTCTGCTTCTTGCAATGCCAGGAGACCAGTTTGGGACTAAGAAATTGACAACCCCCAGAAGTGGACTTCCGATTGAAGTTGCATCCCCCGTAGTCACTGTCTGTGTAGGCATAGAGGTTGAAATCTCCCTCCTTTGGATACCATAATCCAAGTGCAGGCTTGCCCTTGAGATATCTGAATATCCTCTTTACAGCATTTACATGTGATTCCTTGGGATCTGCCTGATATCTGGCACAAACACATACACCAAATATTATGTCAGGTCTGCTTGCTGTTAAATACATGAGTGACCCTATCATTGATCGATAGTGAGTCCGATCCACTAATTTGCCATCTGAGTCTGGACCAATCTTCATTTTTGTATCCACAGGATTCTGATAGACTGACAATCTGCAAAATGAAATTTCTTCAACATGGATTCCACGTATTTTGATTGATTGATGAAGATTCCATCTGCTATTTTATGTACTTGCAATCCTAAGAAGAATGTAAGCTCCCCCATTGCACTCATCTGGAACTTGGAGCGCATAAGGTCTTCAAAATCCTTGCAAAGTTGTTTGTTTGTTGATCCAAAGATGATATCATCCATGTAGATCTGGACTAGCAACATTTCATGTCCTTTTCTTTTTCTGAACAAAGTCTGATCAATCTTTCCTCTCTCATACCCGTGTGCAAGAAGGAAAGATGATAGAGTCTCGTACCATTTTCGTGGGGCTTGATGTAGACGATACAAAGCTTTGTCAAGCTTGTACACCCTGTGAGGGAAATCCGGGTCCTCAAAGCCTGGTGGTTGACTCACATAGACTTCTTCAGAGATTTTGCCATAAAGAAATGCACACTTTACATCCATTTGATACATGATGAATTTCATGGATGCAGAGTAAGCAAGAAAAAGTCTGATGGCTTCTAATCTGGCAACAGGTGCAAACACCTTATCATAGTCTATTTCTTTTTCTTGGGTGTATCCTTATGCAATCAATCTTGCCTTGTTTTTGATAACAATGCCCCTGTCATCAGTTTTGTTTCTGTATACCATCTTGTACAGATAGGGTATTGTCCTTCGGGAAGGTCTACCAGCTGCCATATTTCTTGTTTTTTGAACTGGAACAATTTTTCTTGCATTGCCTCGATCCAGCTATTGTCTTGAAGAGCCTCTTTTATATTCTTAGGTACAGTTTGACACAGAAAGCAAGAAAACAAACAAATGTTTGCAATACTTGACTTGCTTCTTGTCACTCGCCCATCTAATTCACCAATGATGCTTGACACTCGATGATTCTTATGTATCCTGGTGGTTGGAATTGAGTCACCGGCAATTGATACATCAAGGTTGGAGACATTCAGATTATCTTGGTGAGAGGCATCTTCAGGTTGTGATGTAGGTGAATTGTGAAAGTAATCAAACGCTTCACCAGCTTCAGCTTCAGCATCAACAACACTTTGAAGACTTTCATCATTTGCATTCACTTCAATTTCAACTGGCACAGTAGCTAGTTCTGGATTTCTAACTTTAGTAGACGGTTTTCCTAAAGGAGTGGGCAGTGCACTAGGACCAGGCCCAGTTGAGACACTCTCATTTTGTACTTTTTGTCTAACAGGATCAGCTTGCAATGGAACTTTTTCATCCAATTGATTAGCAGAAGATGGAGGAATCATTGGAAAGTCATCCCTTCTCTCTACTGTTCCAGAAGATCCAGTTGATTGTAGTTACATGTTTTCCTTTTACCAATCTGTTCATGTTTTTGAAATTTGTGCCCCAAACATTTATGCCAAAGTTGTGACTCATCAAATGATGCTTTAGACGTTTCAGAATGTAGCAATGGGTGTATGTGAAATGAGTGGAATATTTCTTGTCGCAGATCTGAGACACGTTGAGGAGGTTGAAATTCAGTTGCTCGCAGTAGTTCACTTTGTCAAAGCTCAGCAGTCCATTTGTTACAGACCCTTCCCCAGTAATTCTGCCACCTTGTGAGTTTCCACCGAATGCTATAGTAGTTCCTTGTATATGCTTGAAGTCATGAAGGAGGGAACCGTCTCCAGTTATGTGTCAGGAGCATTCACTGTCCACATACCATAAGTTGTTGGACCTGTATGGACGACCCTACAAGCATAAAAGAACTAGTTAGAATGTGGAACCCAAGCCATGATGGTCTTGGGTTGCCCATTTCTATCCATTACTGTAACCTTTTGATACTTGCCTCTAGGTTGTGATTTAGAGGTTGATGCTTTGAAGAATTTCTGTGGAGTCCTTTTTGGTTTTAGTGGATCAATTTCAACAGAGCTGTTTGAAGAGTGGTCAAATCTTTCATCCTTATTTCTATGTAGAAATTAGGCACGTTTTTTATTTTCAAAAATCACTTTTGTTTTAAATCTTAGATAAGAATTAAGTGATTGTTTCATATTATGATTAAGATTCCTTTTGACACTCTTTGACTCCCGTTGATAATTGAAGTCATCATCGGAATTTGAAACGCGTGCTTGTTTAATGTGTGATTGACTTCTATGTGGAACTCTCAAGCCTTTCTGTTTAAAGAAACAATCAGATGTATTGTGATTTGTCATATCACAGACAGAACAATACTTGTTGAAATAGTAATTTTTAGTTAAATGATTGTTCATGTCACAGATGGAGCAATATTGATTAAAATAACACTCATCTGCGTTGTGATTAGACATGTCACAATACATTTGTTTGTCTTTTGATTTTGATGTGAAGGCTTCATGTGATTTAACAGATTTTAGATTAGCCTCAGATTTTGTTTTCAATGAAGAAGCAATTTCAGTCTTCTTAGTTTTAGTAGATTGTTTCACAATTCTACTTGGCTTGGTCTTTGGAGACTGTTTTTTTTCTTTTTACCCTTACTTGACTCCCTTTCAAGTTGGTCTACATCATCTTTGTTGCAAATGTCAAAACCGACCCCCTGTTTGTACTTTGATGATGATTGAAATTCAGTTTTTACAGTTGATTTTTGAACCATGGATGATTTCCTTTTGGATGATGGAGAAGCTGTTGCTTTACCTTTGGATTTCAGTGAAACCTTTTCTGATTTGCTTGAATTTTTTATGAGATTTAATCTCACAATCAGATCTGCTTTCAGCAGAGGATTTCACAGATAATTCAACATTCTTTACCATCTTGAGATTTTCAGGAATGAATTTCATAAATGGTACAATGGCTTTGACTGGGTTTTTTGGTTTCTTGACAATTACAGGTTTGTATGAGCACTCTTTGATTTTGATTGGGTGACCCAACTTGATTTTATCCTCATTGGTTTCAATATAAACACTCGGTTTGTTTTGAGGATTAATTATTTGTGAAACCATTGTTTTAGTTTCAATAACTTTAGGTTCAGTTGAATCAGAATGAGTGAGTGCCTTAGGCATAACCGTATAGTTGTCATTGTATGGAGGTGGACAAGAATTGTATCCTATCCCAGTCATATCCTTTGGCTTTTTCTGTGAGTCAAGTAACTCTTGCAGCTTAGCAGAAGAGAATTGAAACTTTTCAAGTTTCACTTCCGTAGCCGATTGCTCACCTTTGGTTTTTGTTAACAATTCAGTTAACTTTTCATTCTCAGCTGCTAGAGTGTACTTTTTAGCATGGAGTTTTTCAATATCTGAAAGAAATGATTTGATTTTAATTTCAAAATTTTTTCATCTCTTGTTTTAACATTTCAGATTTGACTTTTTCTTTGATTTTAAGAGCCAACTTGTTGAAACAGAAAACATAATCACAAGTTGGCTCTTAAAATCAAAAAAGAAGTCAATCTGAAATGTTAAAACAAGAGATGCAAAATTTTGAAATTAAAATCAAATCACTTCTTTCAGATGTTGAAACACTCCATGCTGAAAAGTACACTCTAGCAGCTGAGAATGAGAAGTTAACTGAATTGTTAACGAAAACCAAAGCTGAGCAATCGGCTACGGAAGTGAAACTTTTCAACTTGAAAAGTTTCAATTCTCTTCTGCTAAGCTGCAAGAGTTACTTGACTCACAGAAAAAACCAAAGGATATGACTGGGATAGGATACAATTCTTGTTCACCTCTATACAATGACAACTATACGGTTATACCTGAGGCACTCACTCATTCTGATTCAACTGAACCTAAAGTTATTGAAACTAAAACAACTGTTTCACAAATAACTAATCCTCAAAAGAAACCGAGTGTTTATATTGAAACCAATGAGGATAAAATCAAGACCTGTAATTGTTAAGAAATCAAAAAGCCCAGTCAAAGCCATTGTGCCATTTGTGAAATTCATTCCTGAAAATCTCAGGGCGGTGAAGAATGCTGAATTATCTGTGAAATCCTCTGCTGAAAGCAGATCTGATTGTGAGATTAAATCTCATAAAAAACTCAAGCAAATCAGAAAAGGTTTCACTGAAATCCAAAGGTAAAGCAACAACTTCTCTATCATCCAAAGGGAAATCATCCATGGTTCAAAAATCATTGTAAAAACTGAATTTCAATCATCATCAAAGTACAAACAGGGGGTCGGTTTTGACATTTGCAACAAAAAAGATGTAGACCAACTTGAAAGGGAGTCAAGTAAGGGTAAAAGATGAAAAAGCAGTCTCCAAAGACCAAGCCAAGTAGAATTGTGAAACAATCTACTAAAACTAAGAAGACTGAAATTGCTTCTTCATTGAAAACAAAATCTGAGGCTAATCTAAAATCTGTTAAATCACACGATGCCTCCACATCAAAATCAAAAGACAAACAAATGTACTCTGACATTTATGAAATGTCTAATCACAACACAGATGAGTGTTATTTTAATCAATATTGCTCCATCTGTGACATGAACAATCATTTAACTAAAAATTGCTATTTCAACAAGTATTGTTCTGTCTGTGATATGACAAATCACAATACATCTGATTGTTTCTTTAAACAGAAAGGCTTAAGAGTTCCACATAGAAGTTAATCATACATTAAACAAACACGGGATTCAAATTCTGATGATGACTTCTATGATCAATAGGTGTCAAAGAGTGTTAAAAGGAATCTTAATCATAATATGAAACAATCACTTAATTCTTATCCAAGATTTAAAACAAAAGTGATTTCTGAAAATTAAAAACGTGCCCAATTTCTACATAGAAATAGGGATGAAAGATTTTACCACTCTTCAGACAGCTCTGTTGAAATTGATCAAATAAAACCAAAAATGACTCCACAGAAATTCTTCAAAGCATCAACCTTTAAATCACAACCTAGAGGCAAGTATCAAAAGGTTACAGTAATGGATAGAAACGGGCAACCCAAGAGCATCATGGCTTGGGTTCCACATTCTAACTAGTTCTTTTATGCTTGTAGGGTCGTCCATACAGGTCAAACAACTTATGGTATGTGGATGCTCTCGACACATGACTGGAGATGGTTCCCTCCTTCATGACTTCAAGCATATGCAAGGAACTACTGTAGCATTCGGTGGAAACTCACAAGGTGGCCGAATTACTGGGGAAGGGTCTGTAACAAATGGACTGCTGAGCTTTGACAAAGTGAACTACTGCAAGCAACTGAATTTCAACCTCCTTAACGTGTCTCAGATCTATGACAAGAAATATTTCACTCATTTCACAAACACCCATTGCTATATTCTGAAACCAGGATTTCAAATTCCTGAAGAATGGGTTGTCTTGAAGACTCCAAGAAAGAATAACACCTATGTCTTGAACCTTAATTCTGCACAACCAATAGAAGAAACATGTCTTTTGTCTAAAGCATCATTTGATGAGTCACAGCTTTGGCATAAATGTTTGGGACACAAATTTCAAAACATGAATAGATTGGTAAAAGGAAATCATGTAACCTACAATCAGCTGGATCTTCTGGAACAGTAGTGAGAAGAGATGACTTTCCAATGATTCCTCCATCTTTTGCTAATCAATTGGATAAGAAGTTTCATTACAAGCTGATCCTGTTAGACAAGAAATACAAAATCAGAGTGTCTCAATGGGGGCTGGTCTCAGTGCACTGCCCACTCCTTCATTGGTGAATTAGATGGGCGAGTGACAAGAAGCAAGTCAAGTATTGCAAACATCTGTTTGTTTTCTTACTTTTTGTGTCCAACTGTACCTAAGAATATAAAAGAGGCTCTTCAAGACAACAGCTGGATCGAGGCAATGCAGGAAGAATTGTTCCAGTTCAAGAAACAAGAACTATGGTAGTTGGTAGACCTTCCCGAAGGACAATACTCTATCGTACAAGATGGTTATACAGAAACAAGACTGATGACATGGGCATTGTTATTAAAAACAAGGCAAGATTGATTGCACAAGGATACACCCAAGAAGAAGGAATAGACTATGATGAGGTGTTTGCACCTGTTGCCAGATTAGAAGCCATTAGACTTTTTCTTGCTTACTCTGCATCCATAAAATTCACAGTGTATCAAATGGATGTAAAGTGTGCATTTCTTTATGACAAAATCTCTGAAGAAGTCTCTGTGAGTCAACCACTAGGCTTTGAGGACCCGAATTTCCGTCATAGGGTGTACAAGCTTGACAAAGCTTTGTATGGTCTACATCAAGCCCCACGAAAGCTGTACGAGACTCTATCATCTTTCCTTCTTGCACACGGGTATGAGAGAGGAAAGATTGATCGGACTTTGTTCAGAAAAAGAAAAGGACATGAAATGTTGCTAGTCCAGATATACGTGGATGATATTATCTTTGGATCAACAAACAAACAACTTTGCAAGGATTTTGAAGACCTTATGCACTCCAAGTTTCAGATGAGTGCAATGGGGGAGCTTACATTCTTCTTAGGATTGCAAGTACCGCAAACAGCAGATGGAATCTTCATCAATCAATCAAAATACATGGAATCCATGTTGAAGAAATTTCATTTTGCAGATTGTCAGTCTATCAGAACTCCTGTGGATACATAAATGAAGATTGGTCCAGACTCAGATGGCAAATCAGTGGATCAGACTCACTATCGATCAATGATAGGGTCACTCATGTATTTAACAGCAAGCAGACCTGACATAATATTTGGTGTATGTGTTTGTGCCAGATATCAAGCAGATCTCAAGGAATCACATGTAAATGCTGTAAAGAGATATTCAGATATCTCAAGGGCAAGCCTGCACTTGGATTATGGTATCCAAAGGAGGGAGATTTCAACCTCTATGCCTACACAGACAGTGACTACGGGGATGCAACTTCAATCGGAAGTCCACTTCTGGGGGTTGTCAATTTCTTAGTCCCAGACTGGTCTCCTGGCAGTGCAAGAAGCAGACAAACGTGTCTGTTTCCACAGTAGAAGCTGAGTATATAGCAGTATCAGCATGTTGCTCTCAACTTCTCTAAATTCAAAACCAAATGCTTGATTATGGTTATAACTTCTTGCACACCAGGTAATGATGTCTTATGAATCTCATTCATCCACATCAGTTTCTCCTCTGTTTTACTGAGCAAAGACATGGAGAAACAGACACATAGTGCTGATGTCATGATCCAAAAAGATTCCCAATGTGAAACACATCCAAAATGGATGAATTAATACAGACTACATTCCTGGTGAATGAATAAAAAGAATTCCAAAGATGATCACCTTCCAATGTGAAGTACAAAAAGAATCCCAATCCCAATGTGGATCAAATAATTATAAGGATCAAAGAAAAAAATCCTAATGAGATTTCATAATTTAAATGACCTGTAAGTTGTGAAAAAATTCTACCATGCCTTTCATACGGGTGGTTAATCTAGCCATACATTTGAGTGTGAGGTATAAGCATGAGTTTAAGTGGACAAGCATACCTACCATCAATACGTTCATGATTATGTCTATTTTACTATTAATTGCTTGCACTTGTGAAAGGTAAGATTGATATAATCCCAAGTAAGGTATACTTTCTCTTCATGTACAGACAAAAAAATCAAAAATTACAAAAAATTTTCCTTTCAAAATTTTAAAATCTTTAAAGTTTTGATTCCATATGGATATAAACTTTAGGGGGAGTAATTAAAATTTAATGAAAATATTCACAAAAACATAAAAAATTTACAAAATCTCAAAATATTTTCATTACTTTGTACAGTTGCTGCTTTTCTTGAAAATATAAAATTAGAAAAATGGTTGTGTTGGTGTGGAAGTTATACTATAGTATCTCAGTATATGCAGATATTTAGAAGCACAAAAGTTCAAGATCAGTCAAGTCTAGGAAATTTGTATCACACTGGGTGTACAATTCAATCCAAGCAAGAATTGACAATCCAAGTAATAGTCAAAACTTTATAAAAGTCAAAGCAACAGTCATATCTTCATGAAAATCAAAGCATCAGTGCAAAAACAGTCAAAACTATCCACAGCTAGAGTTGCACAAAGTAAAAAAAGTCAATACATAACAGTTGAATTGACTGATAATATTCATTAAAACGTTCATTATCTTTCTTTTTTTCATTATCTTTCTCTTTCATTAACTAGGGTTGCACAAAGCAAGAGCTTACATCATATGGTTGGCAACAAGTGCCGACCCCTACCAGTGCACGTTTATCATGGTAGCTAACCCATGACAGTTGACCCACACTTCTAGGCATGAAGCCTGCTCATGAATACAGGTCCCATTCATTGGTCAATCACAAGGATTAGACCCCAGATGTGCATCCTCATGGGCTGAAAAAGCCGTACATCAGTTGAGCTAACGACAACATGGTCATGCACCTCCATTCATTTTGCTTGCAAGGCTTTTCATTCATCATAAGGGCTCGGGGGTAACATTTATTGGGTTCCCCTGTCTTTCTTTTATTCCTTTATGTCCACTTGCTTATGAATAATACTTATAAGATATCAATTGTCTTTATAATCACATAACATGAAATGTTAATTATTATTCATAACAGTAACCCATATAATGGTTAACATTAAAACATAAGCAACTATGCTCTCCCATAAAACATAATTACTAATCACTAAACTCCTTTCACAAAATACAGGATAAAACTTAAGTGTTCACAACGCATGAATAAGGTCCTACAGCGATGAACAAGTCCACAGCGGACGACCAAAGTTCACAGCGAATGAACAAAGTCCACAGCGGACGACCAAGGTCCACAGCGGACGACCAAGGTATACTAAGGCATACAACAAATCACTAAGGCATACTAAGGCATACATCGGATGATTTCTTAACACAAGTGTCCACAACGAACATCCTTAAATACTTAAGTGTCCACAGCGGACAGTCAATGTCCACAGCGGACAACACTAAATCACTCCAAGTTTCCACAGTGGATAACCAATGCCCACAGCGGACAATTGTTTATTACTTACGGTCCAACTTATGCAAGTTCTAGTTTCATACAACACGTTAAAACGTATACTTAGCATAACTTTACCAGATTCACACTTAGCACGTATTACACAAGAATTATCATCACAGAATTCTTTAAAAACATACATTTTCGTAAAAAGTAATCTTTAACTATGGAAACATAGTTTTGTCAAGAAAAATCGTTTTAATACACATATCAACCCCAAACAAGTAGAAAACATGCAAAAGAGGGGATCTAAAACTCACCTTAACCAACCTTCAAGCAAACCACTAAAACCTGAGAGCAACCTGGAGTTCTAAAACCTATACACACGTAAGGATTCAAACTAAAGACATAAAACACATAGAAATCTGCCTAGAAGCTTAAACCCGACTTAGATCTGAGAAGAATCATCATAAAATCTTACCTTTTAAAGAAATTTTTTTCTTTCTAACTCTAGAATCGGTGGGAGCTCTTTCTCTCTCTCAAGCCGTATGATTTGAGGTGCATGGGAGGGACTTGGCGACCATCTCTCTTTTAAACCCCTTTATGGGCCGGTTTGGCCCTTGCACACTTTTACCCTTTGCTTTTAAAATAAATAACCCATTTGCTCCTTTGCTTTTCTCTTTTGATGTTTTCCTGGTGTTACAAGTCCACCCCCTTATATTGGTTTCATCCTCGAAACCTGTCGCTCCTTAAAGAGATTGGGGTAGTGTCGTCTCATCTCTTCCTCCGATTCCCAAGTGGCCTCTGATCCCTTGTGATGCTTCCACTGCACTTTTACTTGACTAATCACTTTATTCCTTAACTGTTTCTCCTTCCGTCCAAAATAGGTACTGGTTGCTCCATATAATTCAACCTTTCATCAACCTCGATGTCCGGGAGAGGGATGGCGACATCACCCTCCACCAAGCACTTCCGTAGATGAGATACATAGAACTTAGGATGATTCCCATGCAGCTCATCAGGAAGTTCCAACCTATATGCCACCTCTCCAACTCTTGCAATGATTTTGAATAACCCGATGTACCTTGGGCTCAGTTTCCCTCTTTTTCAGAAATGGATGATTCCTCTCCATGGAGACACCTTCAACATCACCTTATCTCCTACGTGGAACTCAATCAGCCTTCTTTTATCAGCGTAGGACTTCTACCGATCCTTTGCTGCCTTCATAAAGCCTTGATCTTTTCTAACTTTTCTGTCGTGGCCTCGATGATCTCGTTACTTCCCAACTCCTTCTACCTGATATCACCCTAACACACCAGGGTTCTTCATCATCTCCCATACAACATTTCGAATGGTGGCATGCCTATACTTGCATGATATCTATTGTTCTAAGAGAAGTCTGCTAACGGTAGGTGCTCATCCTAACTTCCACCAAAATCAATAATGCATGCCCGGAGCATGTCCTCTAAAGTTTAAATTGTTCTTTCTGATTGACCGTCTGTCTGAGGGCGGTAAGTTGTGCTAAGGTGTAACCTTGTTCCTATCGCATCATGGAATTTCTTCCAAAACTTGGATGTGAACCGGGTGTCCCTATCAGAAACAATGGATACTGGCAGACCATGACGCGTTACAATCTCCTTGATGAACAGATCCGCCAACCTTTCCGACGAGTAAGTCTCTCGGATTGGCAAAAAGTGAGCACTTTTCGTCAAGCGGTCTACGATCACCCAAATGGTATCACATCCTTTCGCCGTACGGGGCAATTTCATGATAAAGTCCATTGTGACGTGTTCTCACTTCCAGTCGGGTATATCCAAAGGTTGGATCAACCCATATGGTTTCTGATGTTCTGCCTTCACTTGCAAACAAGTCAGGCACTTACTCACATACCCCACCACGTCACGCTTCATCCCCTACCACCAATAATCCTTCTTAGGTCATGGTACATCTTTATAGCGCCAGGATGAATGGAATACCGAGTTTTGTGAGCTTCATCCATAATCCTTCCCCTCAGATCCCCGTAGTGAGGAAGCCACATCCGCCCGAATCGGGGTTCTAACACCAAGACTGTTCTCCCCTAAATCTGATGTGTGTCCTTTCATCCGCTCGGAGTTGATCCTATCATCCTTCAATGCCTCATCTTGAAACTTGCGGATGAACAAAGTCCACAGCGGACGACCAAGGTATACTAAGACATACAGCGGAAGGCATACTAAGGCATACAGTGGATGACTTCTTAACACAAGTGTCCACAGTGGACATCCTTAAATACTTAAGTGTCCACAGCGGACAGTCAATGTCCACAACAGACAGCACTAAATAATTCCAAGTGTCCACAACGGACAACCAATGCCCACAGCGGACAATTGTTTAATAATTACAGTCCAACTTATGCAAGTTCTAGTTCCATACAACACCTTAAAATGTATACTTAGCATAACTCTACCAGATTCACACTTAGTACATATTAGACAACAATTATCATCACATAATTCTTTAAAAACATACATTTTCGTAAAAAGACATCTTTAACTATGGAAAACTTAGTTTTGTCAAGAAACATCGTTTTAATACACATATCAGCCCAAACAAGTGGAAAACATATAAAAGATGGGATCTAGAACTCACCTTAACCAGCCTTCGAGCAAACCACTAAAACCCGAGAGCAACCCGGAGTGCTAACACCTATACACACGTAAGGATTCAAACTAAAGACATAGAAACACATAGAAATCTGCCTAGAAGCTTAAACCCAAACTTACTAAGAAGAATCATCATAAAATCTTACCTTCTAAAGAAATCTTTTACTTTCTAACTCTAGAATCGATGGGAGCTTTGTCTCTCTCTCAAGCCGTATGATTTGAGGTGCATGGGAGGGAGTATGGACGACCATCTCTCTTTTAAACCCCTTTATGGGCCGGTTTGGCCCTTGCACATTTTTACCCTTTGCTTTTAAAATAAATAACTCATTTGCTCCTTTGCTTTTCTCTTCTGAAGTTTTTTGGGTGTTACATAAAATTGTAATATACACAATCCATAATTTCACAATACTAGCTAATGCTCGTAATGATAAGTTAACACCTAAATCATAAGATAACATACAATACGTTGATTTCACATAATCATATAATAGGATCACATAATTATTAATTAGGTTAACATTGGTTAAATCAATATTAATTATTTATTAAGTCACCAACATTCAAGGACAACTTGTGCGTGCTTGTGTGACGTGTATGCGAAACTAACGGAGTTTTGGTAACAAAAAATTATAAAATGTCACATTCAGAATTATGTGAATTGAATCTGAGAACCACTATTTATAGACTGTTCGTGGGTCCTTCGTGGACCATTAAGTATTGTGGTCACGATCCGTGACCGACTTAGGGTTTGCGAGTCATTAGCCACGTGTCAAGTTCTAGTAAGCCTTATCCACATCAGTGGTAGCGAACCATTACGAGTAGGGTGGCGGTCCGCCACCATGATGCGTCACCAGACGCGTGTTAATCTTCATGGTTACTCATCTGCCACGTGCCACCAACAAGTTGACCTTTATCCAAAACCCTTAACGGACCTTCATCTTCTATGGTAGCGGTCCGCTACCAAATCATCCATCCTTTCCCCAACTTCCTTTCAATATTGGATTGTTATGCTCTTTGATGGCGGTCCTCCATCACCCTATGTTCCATAATTTTTACTTTTATTATATTTCCAAAATTTTCAATGTTGTTACATTTTCTTTGTTAAAACTGAAATTAAACAGAACCATAAATAACCTCTTGAGATATAATTTGTGAAACGTTAATAAGTCACAAAGATAAATAAAAAATCTTTTATACATGCCAATATTTTCTCATATATTAACAAGATAAAAGTTCTAAAACCATATTCAAATATTGTAAATAATATAAAACTCAACTTATAATGAAGAAAATCAGGGCCCTAAATATGAACGCCTTAAGCTAGGACCTTTTTTATATAGTCAAACCACCTCTAATTACTTGTTAGAGGTGCATGGTATCAATCTTTAAGTAAAGTGTTAAAATTATCTAGCGGTGACATTTGAAGTAAAACATCAATGCAAACATTTAAAGCATATTTTTTGGACATTTTCATTACTTGAGTTCTTTTAATAGTAACTCCTATACTTTCTAGAAAAAATTTACTACAACAAGCTCTTTGTAGGATATGAACTCTCAAACTTTTGGTTGTAAAGTACACCACTTACCATCAACATGTCCTCTTGAAGTTAATGCCTTCTGTATATTAAATGCTAATGATTTTAGTGTCATCAATGTCATTGTAATATAAATGGTTTATTTAAGAGCAAATGAGAAATAGACATTATACATGTTATGAGATGTGAAAATTTAAATAACGGTTAGAGATCTCTTATGAAAGGAGAAACTGCATGCGTACTAAAGGTGTAGGAGAAATTAGACAGAACATGTCATTTTTAGGTAACGTACCTACGTAAGAATCTCGAAGGTGAAGTAAACATGTCATATTCAAATGAAGATATATAGTAAAACCAATGGTGATTTTAGACAAGAAAGAAAATAATTAAGGAATAAAGTTATTAATCAAGTCAGAGTCCAATAGAAGCACAGTCAAGAGTCTGAGTCTACATGAGAAGTTAGAGATGAAATAACAAGGTACTACTCCGATCAGTTTGATATGTAAAAAGTTTTGAGGACAAAACTTAAAATAAAGAAAACTTGTATTAAAATGTTTTAGATTGGAATTATAAATAAGAAATAAAATGGTGATTAAGGGGGTAATTAGGGGATTAACACTAATCCCCTCATCATTTACCCAAAACCAATCATGTGAAACCCCCACCCCGGCTCTTTCTTGGCGATAACAACAATAAGAAGGAGAAACATCTTTAGATGTTTGATCGTGTCGATTTTTGTACCACTAAAGGTAAGGTTTTGCTCTATTTCATGAAACAATGATAGTTATACATCCAATTTATGAACTGGATCTACAAGGCCAAGAACGTGATTCTTGCGAACTTATCGGTTTTACGATGGCGGCAACAACCATGGAGCCGGTAGAGAAGTTGCAAGAGGGTATATTCGTGCATACTTAAGTTTTTAGTTCCATGTTGTTTGATTCGTCGTGATCATGGTTATGCATAGATATTGAACATGTGGTAGTGTTTCGGTACTATGTACCGAAGAATGGATGTAACGATAAACCTTGGTAAGAGATATCGAGTTTCTTTGTTATGATTAGTTGAGTAGAAGTTCTAGAGCAACCAACGTGAGTTCTATGATACCAGTTTCACTTCTTTTTGGTTGATATGCATATAAAAAGTTGTTCTCAAAGAGTTAGATTTTAAAGTAGCCATGCTGAAGTCTTATGTGATGTGATAATATTTTCTTCATGATGATTATGCATTATAGCTTGACTATGATGTAAAGATTTGCATGTTAAAGTAGCTTTATTTTGGTAAAACAAAGTTCTATTCAAATACATAGATTATCAACTGTTAAGCACAAAATAAAGATTAAAGAAGTTGAAGAATGTATGATTGAGCCATCTTGACAAAATTTAAAGTATTATAGGTCTTGCATTGGTCTAATTTGGCACAAAGGAGTCCTATGTGTTGTAATGAGGGAGGTAGCTCATCACAAAACATTATTGTTTATGGGCACATAAAACTCCTTTTATGGACACAAAGAAGTCCGACTTTATGATGCTACGGGAGGCAACACAACATAAAACTATGGGAGATAACATATTGGTGGGCAAATACACAGCAAGTCTCATGGTTAGTGTTGTGAGTTTATGTCTGGTCTATCAAGAGTAAATAGAGGTGTAACCTAAACTAACGTTTGACAAAAATCAACAAAAGCTATGATGTAATGGATCCATTATTTATGATGCTATAGGTGTCCATCTTAGGATATTATTGTTATAACTTTTTGTTATGTGTCGGAGTCATGATATTATGATTATATGCATATAAATAGTTTTAAAGTGTTAACAGTTGATTAAAAGTAAACTGAGACTCACTCAGCTTTGATGATTTTTAGTATTCATGTAAGACTAATTGCAGGTTCTAAAAGATAATAAGATGACCTCCCTGATATGAATGTGAAAGTTGCATGGACCATGAGGACTAGCATCCTAATCAAAAGTTTTCTATTATGATGTGTTTGGATTAATTAATGTTATAACTTTGCTTTATACAAAGATTTATTGTTTCGTTGATATGTAATAAAGTTTTTGGTTTAAGAACTATTTTGTATTATGAATGACTAACTATAAGGCTTTGTAGGTTTGAGGTCTAATATTTTATGAGTTCAGGGAATAGTACTTTGAAGACTGAGTCATTTGATTTAACATTATCTATCTATATAATTTACAACTCTTAGCTATAGTAAGATTTGAGATTCTTTTATTTTGACCATAATTTGTTTGTTCTTTTCATAATGATCCCTCTTTAATCTTCAAAATATTTCATACAGTTAATTTGAGATAATTACTTAAACGATAAATGGGTATCAGCGTACTAGGAATCCATGAACTTCTTCCGCTTAAGGATCTACAATGAACTTTTAGGTCTTTCTATTTTAACAACACAAGTTTAGTTTTTTTACATAATAACCCCTTATTTCCACTTAAAATTTTTAAGTTAATTTTTTTTTAATTTTGTCACATATTCTCATCTCCTCCTCTCATGATGGCCACTACCGATCAGAAGAAGGAATCTTAACCTATGATTAACAAATCAAGTCTACATTGTGTGGGTTCGAGATCTCGTCTGACCTTTTTTCAACAAAACAAAAAATCTTTCTATATTTTTTAGTTATTCTGCTATTTTGTTGACGTTATTTCTTTCGTTTCATTTCCTTGATGCCTTGAGGTTTCACGTCGGAGTGATAGCTGTCATGATAGGTTTTGTATTCACGTTTTGATATTCGTGTCAATGACGTAATTCCTAGCTTAACGTGCGTGTTGAATATTCCTAGTAAATACAATAGGGCAAAGTAGAATAGAAACTTTCCCATGCTCCAATCGTTAGAGAGAAGAAGCGACCACCAACCCACACAGGTTCGAGTTGTGCAAGGCTCCCTTCCTTTGGGTTTTAATAAAATTGCTTTTATCCCTTTTATGTTATTAATTTTACTCTTTTGCTTTCTATACTTAATTTTTTTCTTTTAGAGGTTTCCTTCGTTACTTTTTTTAGTATTGTTTTAGGTTTGTTTTTATCTTAAGTAATGGGTATCACCCGCTCTACGTGATGGGGATAAACTGATTTTTAATAATATTTAAATGGAGTAAACGGAATAAATTAAAAATATATTATATTTAACTTATTCGATCCATACAAATTTTACACAAAAAACATATATAAAAATAAGCATTTGTAACGTTTTATTCGAAATTATTTACAAAACTTGTTGAAATATAGATTAAATTAAACACTCTACAGTGAGATATTTTAAAATCAAAAATATTTTATTTTAAAAGTTATAAGAATCACACAAAATATATTTAAGACTAATTATAATAAAAAATGTTGGAGCAATAAAATATTTACTGTTAACTATTCCAATCCCCAAAGTAAATAACAAAATGATATGAAATGATTACTTTTGTATAAGAGGGTTTCGGAAGGAGTGTGTAATTGCAAAACTAAAGTTTTGTGGTTAAAGTAAAATTATAAAACTATATTATATATTTTCCAATTACCAACATCTATGTATATATTTTTATGCATATGGTACAATCATTTAATTCTTTTAATTTTTATTTTAAACTAAATATTTTACATCCTTTATAATTTCCTTTATAATTTGACCCTAAATTTTTTTACTTTCATTATATATATTTTAATTTCCAACTTCTATGTAGTTTTTGTTTTTAATATTTTACGTTTTACATGTGGGTTCAATATTTTTATGTTTACTTTTCGTTTGGTTTTATTTTTTCATTTTTATTTCTTTTTTAAAACGAGTTTTTTCCGGTTTTGATGGTCACTGACGGTCTGTTTCATTTGTGCTACTTTACAAAGTTTTACGTCGCCCGCCGCACTGCGAGTAGCTTAATACTAGTTGTAGCTAACTTTAATCTTTTATATAGATAGATAATTTAGTTATTTGATTGGTCTCTTTACCTATATTTGTTTTCTATTTTCTTCTTTTTCTTTTTAACTCTTATCTTTTTTTTTAACGGAAAATGTGTCACGCTCATTCAGAGAATATATGTTATATTAATCGGGTCCATCTATTCGTTTCTCAGTCGAGACCGCACCCCCAACCCCTCAGTAGGAAACTTATTGCGGAGAAAATCCCATAGCTCAACTCTGAAGATTATGATCAGAGTGAGACTTAAATCATAATCTTTTAATATTTACATGTCATGAATAACTCATCTTAACCACTTGCGATAATAATAATTAGTTTTTTTAACTTTTATCTACATTTCTATTTTAAAAACAACTCGTAATAACACCCGGGTAATATTTTACTAGTTTGTTGTTATTAGTCAACCCATTAATTACCGGGCAAATTGAGGTCTTGTGACTCGTACTATTTTCAAACCTAATGAGACAACTTTGACTTTCCTCAATCTTGTATGACATCATTTTGATTAGATTCTCTCCACTCTAGTTTTGTTTCAAATCCAACATTTAATACAACAAATAATAAGAAAATACTAATTTATGTGTAAAACATCCCAATCTCATCATTCATATTTGAACGCATGATTATTTAGTATTGTTCTATATGAACTCTTCCATAAATTTTGATGTGTTTGTGCTATTAATTTATGATATCAATATATCGTTTCTTGATGCTTTAGTACCATTGTTCTTTTCTTGATGATTTAGTACAATTGTCATGAAAACAAAATTTCAACTCCAAATTGAAAAAACGTTTATACCCATAATCACAACAATTTCAACTCCAAATTGAAAAAACGTTTATACCCATAATCACAACACAAGAACAAATGGATACGCTCATCTAGACAAAGGAAAAAAAAGAATATAAAACATGGAACAATAACCCTAAAATAAATCATCAGACTAACACAATCTTTTAAACAGATAAAAAAGATAACTTAGATCAGCAACATGAGATGACGATATGAAGAAGATGTAGGCCACTAATGAAGATCATCCTCAATGTTGTAAGCCACTACTGAAAATCATCCTCAATGTTGTAAGCCACTAATAAAGATTGCTGATTAGAGATTATGAAGATTAGAGAAAGTGACTAAGAGAGAGTGTTTTGAGAATGCGAATTTCAACTCCAACTCTCTCTCTCTCTCTCTCTCATCGTTTTACACACCCCACATCAGAAACGGGCAACCCAACGGATCTTAGGATCCAAGTATTCCTTAGCTCTTCAAATGGATAGCGTGTTGAAAACAATCATGTTGTGGTCAAACATGTATCCGAAGAAGAACAACGAGCGGATACGTTAACTTGAGAGTTTACCTAGAGTTCAAGACTCCCTAATTCGACTCAGAAATTGAGGGGTAATTATGGACGAAAATTGAGTCTAAGACCAACAAGTCGATGGAGTTTTGGAAAGAGATTTAGTTTGATTAAAACATATTTGTTTATGGCCTCTATGCAGAGTCTATGGTTTTGGTATGAAATTGTAATCTAAGTTTTTAGAGATACATTTTATTGGTTGCAACAAAGTTTGAGATTCATCCAACGTTTTCGATCTGTTTTTCACGTTTACTTTGATACCGATTTATCACTTGAATCGTTACAAAAGAGTAACCATATACTAAATCAAGTAATGGTGAACTTTTCAATTTCAAGATTTAGCCACATGCATATAAGTTTTATAAGGTTTCAAAAATAACCTTTGGCCTCTTGAAAACTGAAAAAATGAGTTTACATACCTATCTATCTATCTATCTATCTATCTATCAATATACCCATGATCTTTAACCCAAATGGTTAAGGTAAGGTACCTTAACACTTCAATAAAATAAGTGAAGCTCTTGGGTTTAAGTCTTACTTGAGACAAAAAAATAAATGAGAAGGTTTCAGGTTGAACAAGTGGGTTTTCTCACCTATGGTGGGTTTCCTCCTAAGGGTGATCTCAGGTTCGAGACTGAGATTCCGTATAATAGAGATGATCGGGTGAGCCAATGATATATTTTATATATGTTAAACATTAAATCTTAAAATGTTTCTGCTCATTTTATACTTATTTAAGCTTGAGAAAACTGTAAGAATGGTCTTTGACTATATTTCAATTTTGGTACCCAGATTTTAAAAATTACAAATTTAATCCAAACATTTAAAAGTTGGTTGCAAATTTAGTAGTATCTGTTAGTTTCTAATGATCTGGTGACTAAATCTGCAACATATAAGACCATAGGAACCAATTATGTAATTATTTTTTAAACTAAAAAGTTTTTGAAAAAAATTATACTATAAAAAATTAAAGTCAAATTTAAGAAATTCAAAGAAACGTAAATGATAAAATTTAATAATTGTTCAAAAAAATAAATAAAGGCTAAAAAATCCAATTAAATGTAAAAAGTTAACAGAAGTAAATAAAATTGAAGTTACAATTAATTTACAACTCTATAATATATTCAATTTTAATAAAATAGTAACTAGAGTGGACACATGGCAACAGTATATTTTTTCTCACCAAAATTTTTTTGTTTCCTTCTCTTATTTAATAATTACATTAGTTAATAATAATAATATTTAAATTTTTTAGACTAAAAATACTTTTTTAATAAATAAGAAATAGTTATTTTTATTAATGATATTTATAAAGAAACAAACTTTTATAAAATAAGAAGTTTTTCTAGAACATCAAAAAAATTTGAACATATGAAATATTTTAAAATTGATGTTTTTAAATGTAAAATAAACCAAAAATAATTAAAATTGGGAGTAATAATAATGAAATTTTTTCAAACAAAATGTTTTGTTTTTTTAAATAAAAATAAAAAAAAAATTAAAATATAATTTTAAAAAGTTGATATCATTCTTTTATTACTTATAGTCTTTATACATACATAATTTCAATCATATCTTATTTTAGAATAACGTTTTATAATCAATAAATATTTATTTTATTTAATATTTATATATTTAACCCATGTGATACACGGGTTACTAAGCTAGTTTACTAATATATGTAACTAGGGAAGGTTATTATTCAAATTGATTTTCTGTGCGAAGTGTACGAAGTTCGTGCGTGATTATTCTCCTTCTTGCTTGATCATTACAACATTGATTTCTATCATTTTTTATTACTTATAGTCTTTATACATACGTAATTTCAATCATATCTTATTTTAGAAAACGTTTTATAATTAATAAATATTTATTTTATTCAATATTTATATATTTAACCCGTGTAATACACGAGTTACTAAGCTAGTTTACTAATATATGTAACTAGGGAAGGTTGTTATTCAAATTGATTTTTTGTGCGAAGTGTGATTATTCTCCTTCTTGCTTGATAATTACAACATTAATTTCATCATTCTTGCGTGATAATTCCATCCCTTACGTGATAATTCCATCATTGCATAATAATGATCACGTAAATGTAAATCCTTCTTGTGTTTTAATTTCACCTTGATTTCATCGCACCTTCTCTGATCCCTATAACTACAGTCGCCATCTCCAATTCCCACCGCCTCCCTCACCTCACCACACACCCACTGCAATCAATCGTCCATTCCCTCGTACCTACTTGTTTTTTCAACGACCCTGCAACACCACCACCTGTTTTTCTTCTCTGATTCCACGTCGGTTTCATTGGAGATAGTCTAGACTGTGAATTATAGAAGAAAGATGAGTAATGGGATTTTTTAATCTATTATTGATTTTGTTTATTAATAAGATGGGCTCCAACATGATATTCAATTGCTTTTATATTTTTTAAAAAATAAGGGAAATAATGTAATTTTACACTCATTTAACGGAGCATTTTAACTGTCGTTTAACCCAGAGACTAAATGTGTTTTGTTTTTTTAAATCTTAAGACTAAACATGTAATTTTCAATCACAGGAATGAAAGATGAAATTTGAATAAATCTCAATAACAATCCGGGTAATTTACTCTACAACCATTGAATGTTTAAAAGAAAAAATGTTATAATTGTTTGAGGGTTTTAATTGATACTTAAATGATGGTTATTCCATAACTAGAGAACTCTATTATAAATATAACTCAACCCAAAAATCAACATTAAATATTATATGATTAGAAATTTCATATATTTATTCTTAATGTAAAAGATTCGCTTTTTATATAAAAGAGGCCTCAATTTCAAGGTCGCTTTAACCCCAAAAGAGGTTGAGCCGACCCTGATTAGGATCAATATTCGTGAATAAATATGATTAAGATCAGAGTTCGTGAAAAAGTATGATTAACGCTTTCTGGAAGTAGTCTTTCTATCTTTATATATGTAGTGTAGATAGTATGGGGACCAACTCAGTCAACTTTGTATTTGTAAGGAGTAGAATGTGTAATAGTTCATCTATTAATAGTTCATTAATAGGCGGGCAAATAAGCAGTTTTCTTTTATACTTTCATTCAGATAGAGTTCTTGTTTTTCCCTTTGTAATCGTTCGTAAGAATCATAGTGAAATCATTTGCATTCTTGTGTTGATTGTTGTGTAATCGATTGCTTCGAGTTCATAATCTTCGGTGTAGATTGATTTAATCTTTCTACAATTGGTATCAGAGCCTGGTTCGGCTTGAGGGTTGAAGATTCAAGTGTCGAAGTGAAATTAGATTGAAGAATGGGCTCAACGAAGTTCGAAATCGAGAAATTCGATGGCAAGAATGATTTTGGGCTATGGAGAGTGAAGATGCGAGCGCTATTGGTGCATCGGGGAGTTGTTGATGCGGTGAAAGGAGAAAATAGCTTGCCAACAACTCTATCAGCAAAAGAAAAGAAGGATATCTTGGAAAAGGCTCACAGTGCCATTATTCTGAGTCTCGGAGATAGAGTTCTCGGGGAGGTATCAAAAGAGACGTCAGCCAATGGGGTGTGGTCAAAGCTTGAAGGGCTGTACATGACAAAGTCTCTGGCTAATCAGCTGTATCTCAAGAAAAGACTCTATACGTTTCAATTGGCTCCTGGTAAGTCAATTGAGGATCATGTGGATGAATTTAATAAGTTGATGATTGATCTTGAGAACATTGATGTCGAATTAGAAGATGAAGATCAAGCAATCATCTTCTTGGCCTTATTGCCACAAACGTATGAGCACTTTGTTGACACTCTTATGTTTAGGAGGAAGTCATTGTCAATGGAAGAGGTGTTGGCTGCTATAAATTCAAAAGAATTAAAGCGAAGGTCTGATGTCAAGGATGATGCTGGTGATGGCTTATTTGTGAGGGGAAGACCTGAATCTAGAACTTCAAGAGCCAGGTCAACTTCAAGATCGAAGTCCAAATTCAAGAGGAGATGTTATATCTGTAATTCTGATAAACATCTAAAGAGAGAATGCCTAGATAAACGAAAGAAACAACCAACCTTCAACAGCATAGAACTCAAGGTAGTATCTGTTGATAGTAGCATTGATGGTTATGATAGTGCGGATGTCCTGATGGTGTCTAGAGGTCAGATAGATCAAGATTCGATCATGTACTCTGGCTGCTCCTATCATATGACCCCAAGAAGGGAATTCTTCTCAGAATTAGAGATGATGGAGTTAGGAACTATACAACTAGGTGATGATAGGCCATGTATGATCAAAAGCATTGGTTCTATCACACTCAGGTTGGGGAGTGGGGTAGAGTTCACTCTTGATTAGGTTAGGTACATACATGAACTCAAGAGGAACCTAATCTCACTGGGTACTCTTGAAAGCCAAGGCTGCAATGTAAGTATTAAGAATGGGAAAGTGAAAGTAATCAAGAGGTCATTAGTTATGTTGTCAGGCTCAAGAAAGGAGAACAACATATATGTTCTTGATGGTACTGTCATATGTGGTGCTGCATCAGTTGCTGATATTAATAGGATGAACACTGTATCTTTGTGGCACAAGAGAATAGGACACATAAGTGATCAGGGATTGACAGAACTGAGGAAGCAAGAAATCATCACAAGAGTTAGTGGCTGTGATGTGAGGTTCTGTGAGCACTGTGTGTTGGACAAGTCAACAAGGGTCAAGTTTGGCAGGGGAGTTCATGAGACAAGAGATGTTTTTTATTACATTCATGCAAACTTATGGGGACCTGGAAGAACTAACTCTTTTAGTGGAGGAAGATACTTCTTGTCTGTCATTGATGATAGATCAAGAAGGGTTTGGGTATATATTCTTAAGCATAAGGATGAAGCATTCTTAAGGTTTAAAGAATGGAAGCAGCTGGTTGAAACATAGACTGGTAAAAGGGTTAAGAAACTAAGCACTGACATATGGAGTTTTGCAGTTTTTTGTTCAATCAGTTTTGTAAAGAACATGGCATTAGTAGGCATTTGACTGTGCCATACACCCCTTAGCAAAACAGATTAGCTGAGAGGATGAATAGGACCTTGCTTAACAAGGTCAGGTGCATGTTGTCTGACTCAGTAATGCCAAAGTCCTTTTGGGCAGAGGTAGTGACAACTGCAGCCTATCTTGTTAACAAGTCCCCTTCATCAGCTATAAATATGAAGACTCCTATAGAGGTATGGACTGGTGTTAAACCTGATTGTAGTCATTTGAGGGTGTTTGATTCTTTAGTCTATGCTCATGTTAAGAAAGACAAACTTGATCCTAGAGCTCAACGATGTGTGTTGCTGGGCTACCCTAAGTGTGTAAAAGGCTACCGATTATGAAGGATTGATGATGGAAGTCCTAAGGTAATAATTAGCAGAGATGTAGTCTTTAGAGAAGATGTAGTTTATAAAGATCTATTTGATAAGAAGAAAAAACAGGAGGAACTGGTAAATGGTGTTCAAATTGAGGTGGAGCCCAAATCTTCCGAAGGTATTTCCAAAGCTTCCGAAGGTATTTCCAAAGCTTCCGAAGGCATTCCCAAATCTTCCGAAGGTATTTTCAAATCTTCCGAAGGCATTTTCAAATCTTTCGAAGGTATTTCTAAATCTTCCGAAGGCATTTCTAAATCTTTCGAAGGCATTAAAGTTACTTCCGAAGGCACTTATTAAAGTTACTTCCGAAGGCACTTTTGAGGTAGGGGAAAGCTCACAGTAGGGTTCTCACTCTTCATATTCATTAGGTGAATATAGTTTGGCTAGATATAGAGCCAGAAGACAGCCTGTGATGCCTGCTAGATATAGAACTAATGAAGATATATCTGCATTTGTGTTTAGTGTAGCTGCAGAAGAGTGTTATGGAACCATTGTCGTATAGTGAGGCTGTTAAGTCAACTGATAGAGACAAATAGATGAGTGCTATAGTAGATGAGATGGATTTTTTGAGAAAGAATAACACATGGGTGTTGGTGGACAAACCAGCAGAGCAGAAGTTAGTTGACTGCAAGTGGTTATATAAGCTGAAAGAGGGATTAACTAAGGCTGATACACCAAGGTTTAAGGCCAGGTTAGTGGCTAGAGGTTTTACACATAGAGAAGGCATTGATTCTATTAGAGTAATCTTGTCTATGGTAGCTGCTAATGACATGAAGCTTGAACAACTTGATGTTAAAATTGCTTTCCTACATGGTACTCTAGATGAAGAGATCTATATGAAACAACCAGCTGGGTTTGTAAAACCAGGAGAAGAAGACAAGGTGTGTTTACATAAAAGGTCTCTCTATAGGTTAAAGCAATCTCCCAGGTGTTGGTATAAAAGATTTGATGATTATATATTGAGTCAGCAATTTCATAGGAGTAGCTATGATAACTGTGTGTATTTCAAGAGCTAGAAGCCTGGTCAGTATGTTTATTTGTTACTCTATGTTGATGACATGTTAGTGTGTTGTAAGGATCAGTCTGAAATAGAGTTAACAAAGGAGCTGTTGCATAAGAAATTTGAAATGAAAGATCTGGGGATAGCAAAGAAGATCTTAGGTATGAAGATTTCAAGGGATTTGGTCAATCAGAGGTTATTCTTGACTCAAACCGGATACATATATAAAGTGTTAGCTTAATACTCAATGCATGGTAGCAAATGTGTGCAGACACCTTTGGGTCAACACTTTAAGCTCTCATCAAAGGATTCTTCTACTCAAGAGGAAGATGCTAGAAGGATGCAGAAGGTATCCTATGCTAATACTGTTGGTAACTTAATGTACTTAATGGTTTGTACCAGGCCAGATATTGCATATACTGTAAGCATTGTTAGCAAGTATTTGTCAAATCCAGGTAAACTTTATTGGGAGGTAGTGAAGTGGATTTTGAGGTATCTCAATGGTACAAAGAATGTGGGATTAATCTTTGGTAAGTGTCAAGATTCAAAGCCTAGTATTCTTGGTTATGTTGATGTTGATTTTGCTAAAGATCTTGATAAAGGCAGATCTACCACTGGTATTTTTTTAAGGTGTTTGGTGGTGTTGTGAGTTGAAAGTCTTCTCTTCTGCATGTGGTTGCTTTGTCAGCTACTGAGGCTGAATATATAATACTTACTGAGGCTGTAAAGAAATCTCTTTGGTTGAAGGGTTTTATAACTAAATTGGGAGTTGAGTTGGTTGATACTTTGATTCTCGGTGACAATCGAGGTCTAGTGAGTTTGTCAAAGAATCAAGTATATCATGAACGAACTAAGCATATCAATGTTAGATTGCATTTTATCCGGGAGGTCATTCAGTCTAAGAAGGTTAGAGTTACTCATGTTGATACAGAGGATAATGCGGCTGATGCATTAACTAAGGTGGTTTCTCGATCTAAGTTTACCCGGTGTTTGGAGATGTTAGATGTGGGCTAGGAATTGGTCATGTACTAAGGTGGAGAATGTAGTGTAGCTAGTACGAGGACCAATTCAGTCAACTTTGTATTAATAAGGAGTAGAATGTGTAATAATCCATCTATTAATAGTTCGTTAATAGGAGGGCAAATAAGCAGTTTTCTTTTGTCCTTTGTAAATCGTTCGTAAGAATCATAATGAAATCATTTGCATTCTTATGTTGATTGTTGTGTAATCGATTGCTTCGAGTTCATAATCTTCGATGTAGATTGGTTTAATCTTTTTACAGTATAAAAGTAAGTGTATTTATATTTAAGCTTGTCTAGAACTTACGAATAGATTTGCTACAAGTAAAATTTTATCGGGTACGGTAATATCATTATCATTAAAAGGTTGTAACTAGTTTAGTGATGCTGACTGGTTTATTGTAACTACTTGGGCCACTCTTTTGTGTCTTGTTATTAGTTCATGGCTAGATGTTTCTTATAAATTGAGCTTCTTGTTTCTTGTTCTATGACATGTAAAAATAGTGAACTTCAAAAAAGATGAAAAATTTCTAGAAGCAAAAGAAATGTAAACTTAAACACATTAAGTGCAATATGTAGATTGACAACACTACCCCTCTATTGCCCCTAGAACCTATATAATAGAAAAAAAGAAACATGAAAAATATTTAGCAAACTAAGGTTCTGTTCCATTGCTTCCTATGGTAGTAGTGATGGTGGTGAAGGTGAAGCCCAAAAAGTTCACTCATTGGACTAATTCTTCTTCGGATTGCTTGAAGTAGCATTGCTGTTGGCATGGTCAGCAAATGACCCAGGGGAATTATTGACATTTTGGTTACCATCAGCAAGCCTCTGCTTCAGTTGAGACAGCAATGCTTGATTTTCTTGGTTAAGAAGCTGTGCTTTCTTCCTCAGTTTCTCATTCTCCTTCATTATCAAACAGTTCTCCATGTGTAGCTTTGAGTTTAGCCTCTCCATTTCTGCTTACAAAATCAAACAAAAAAGTCAGCATCTGACTTTTGCTTTAGTCAAAATCATTAATTTTACCACTTTGCAAGTTTACCACTTAAAAAAACACAGTTAAAAAGTTTACCACTTTTAAACTACAGTTTAGGATGCGGCTAGAGTATGTCTTTCATACACTATGTACACCTCTTGACATAACCCTAAACTATTTGTTTCATACACCACTGACATGATCCTAAACTGCAGTTTATAGTGTGACTAGTGTATGAAACACATGACACGTTTTTTTTAACTTTTTCTATGCGTAAACAAGATGAGAAACAGATAATGTGAAGAGGGAAAAGAAGCCACAAACATCACTATATGACATGATCCCATGTAAGAACATCATGTCTAACATCTGCCAATGAAACAGACCACATATACATACATGTATACATATAGAGATAGAAACACACCTCTCTCACTAGATTTTTAGCACCACTTACCTCTCTATAGCAGCAAGAAACTTTAATCTTATGGTTACATATTTGGTTGTTGTAGCAGCCAAATATATAGTGGGAAAATTAGAAGGGGGGGGGGGGGGGGGTGGTATGCACCTCATGATGGTCACAAAACTATAATAATCATGCAGATTCTGAAGAAGCATAGAGAAGGCGGCTTGTGGAGGCCAATGTTTTAATGTCCTCTGTCTTCTAATGTAAGTGTAGGGGTGGTATTGGTATTTCACATGAGGTGTGGTGATTGCAAGGGTAGTTTGGGTATTTCACATGAAGGGTGGTTCAAGCTACTCGTAAGATTTGCAATGATGGTTTTGGATTGGTTCGAACCGACGAACTTCAACCCATCATCACCATCGATTCCATTTTTGTTTTGTTTCATTTGGTTATTTCTTCCCTTTTTGTTCATTTAAAACTATATTTTTTTGTGTAATTATTACAATTGTAAATCTATATTGAAATTAGATAATATCATATCAAATTATTATACACTAACTTTAGTTACCCGTGTATTACATGAAAGTTGAAGAGTTATTTATTGAATAACATAAAAACATAAATAAAACCAAACGTGTTATATATTAAATAAGAAATAACAACTTTCGATTATAAGGTCACAAATAAGCAAAAACATCATTGTAAACTACATTTATAGTTACATTCGTAGGTTTGCTCTCATTATCTAAAGTTAAGAGTTTCAATTCATCTTTACTCTTAAATTGTGACAAGACGAAATAAAGCTAATCATGCATAAAAATACTCTTTTAAGTACAAACTGACTATTGATAGAGATTGACTTTAACTTTTGTTTATTATTATAGCGAAATATATAATCAAATAAAACTGTCTTCTTTTATACTTAAAAGTAATCCTTTTGACAAGTCAAATTATGAGCTAAATATTGAGTGGGTGTAAGGATATTCGTATGAAGAAATTAAGATTTGAATAATATATACAGAAAAATTATGTGCAATAATTAGATCAATTTTAAATTATTTTGACCATGTAATTAGATATAGGGATATAGTATTGAATCGGGTGGATCGGGCTATGAATGTTCATAATATATCTGATTAGTTGTTGATTATTATTATTTAATACTAACTTTAGTAAACCCGTGTGTTATACAGGTTGAAAAAATAAAATATTAAATATAATAAAAATTTATGAAGTATAAAATGATATTCTAAAATAAATATAATTAAAATTACATATAAGTAATAATTATAAGTAATAAAATAATGATATCAATTTTTAAACTTTTTTTTTAAATTTTTTATCCAAAAAAAGTTAAACATTTTTTTTTCAAAACAAACTGTATTAAAAATATCATTTTTAATTTTTTTTATAACTAATTTTAATTATTTTTAGTTTATAAAAAAATTTACTTTTTAAAAACACCAATTTTAAAATATTTTATATTTTAATAAAGTTAGATGTTTTAGAAAAAAATCTTATTTTATGAAAAATTATTTTCTAGAAATAACATTAATAAAAAGTCTATCTTTATTAATTTATTAAAAAAATTAATCTAAATACGAATTAAAATTATTTAGTATTTCTTAATTTAGGTAGTTATTTAAGAGGAGAGAGAGAAGAGAAAAATAAACTTAACGGGTCTAGAAATATACCAAATGTCCCCCTAAATTACCCTTTTAGTATTATATATAAATGTTTTGAGTCTGTTTAATTTAAACATTGGGTTATATGAACACCTAAATTTGTTACTAAAACACTCACATGTCTCTATCTCTCTAAATATATCTATATGTATTTATAGAAAAAGATAAGAAGAATGAGAATGTAGTAGGTGTACCTATAACATACACGAACATGTTATTTGTACACCCAAATTGTTTTAATTCTCTGTATCTCTCTCTATACATACATATAAAAACATAAAGATAGATAGAGAAATCAAGGTGTGTTAATAACAAATATAGATGTTCTTATAACCCAAGTCTTTATTTATCAATATGCGAATTCTAACGTCCTAATCATTTTAATTGTAAAGAAATTATGTATGGAGTTCCATATGAATTTCAAAAATAATTTGTATAAAGTCACTCATACGATATGGATGCACTTTTTTATGAAATTTAGGACGTTAGAATTCGCATGAGTACATCATAATACAAGGAAAGAAGATCAAAGATGTAAAATTAGTTTAAAATTTAATCATAGAATGTGTAGAATCAAATCGCATACTATATTTTAATAATCGAATATTTGTTCATCACGTTTTGTATCATAGATACATGTGGAGAGTTAAACGAGAATAATGAGAATTAAGATACTCATGTTTCCACATTGGGATCAAATTTTAATGGATTAAGATTTTAGATGTTAAAATATTTATGTCTCTTGTATTTCATGAATCAAGAACATCCCTTTATCCACGTAAACACCCAATCAAATATTAAAAGGTAATTAATTATTTTTTTTAATTCATATTTGAGAGTTGAAAATATTTATTACACTTTGACCTAATGATACCCAGGTGTTTGGAAAAGATGTGTTTAAGCAAAATGTTTATGGTTCAAGTACTACAGCAAAAACCAAATATATTGACTTAAAAGTATGATATAACGTTTGTGTGAGTTAGACGTGCCAAGAAGAATAATAAAAAAAAATGGTGAATCACATTATTAGCCTTGAGGAAAAGATGAAAAACAAAAAGCATGATTATAAAAGAAATTCTTATTTATCATTATTAGAAGAAACAAGGATTGTTGAGTAGGGCAAGTAAATAAGGGGATGGAAGGTTGACAATTTGAATGAAAAAGGGTTATGTGGGATGATGAGTTTGATGAGCTATGAGTGCTAGGATGAAATATGATGGCATGACACATGGGCTATGGATTGTGTACTTCTCATTTGTGTAGGTGAAAAAGTGTGATTTTGCATGAATGGTAATTACAAACCATGGGCTTTTATTTTTCGTATACTCTTTTCTCTTTCTTGGTCCGGTTATGTATTATCATTATTACTTATGGGGTCTTTAGAATAATTTGATTTATATTCATCATTCATTTTTGTTACCATAGAAAAATAAAAATAGATAGTTTACTAGCAAGCAAAAAAATTTAAAATCTTAAATTATATATGTGCATATTGATCAAATTTAAAACACTTAAAGTTTTTGAATTATTATTTTAAATAATAATTATACCTCAGTAGATCATATTTGACGGTAAAAATATGTGGTGACATAATTGTGATTAAGTGAAACATTAGGTATAATTTATTCAACTGAAAATAGTTCATGTTGTAAGTGAAACATCATAGACATGATGTATTCACCAATAAATAAATTACATATGCATTCTAGTGCATTCATTGGTTAAAATACTAATTATAGATTCTTTGAACCTTAATATATTGATTCTTGAATTCTTATTTAGCATATTCACCAAGAATGCACTATGTATATTTTAAAACACACTTATTAATTATTAATTTGTGAACATACTATGGTTTGCATATTTTAGTGTATTTATTGGTCAATACGTTTCGAGTGGACTCTATAACCCCATTATGTTTATCGGAACGTTAGTTTGAATGATATGATTCAATTAGAACATATAGTAACCGTAAATTCACTATTACCTTCATAAATATGTTTCATAAAGAACGTTTATGCCTTGACATTTCATAATTAAGGTAAAAATATGTATCGTGTTCATTATTGTATACATCAACAATTACAGTATAATTTTTAATACTTCAGTGATACTACTTGTTCTTACGTATCACAAAGTTTATGTTCGCAATTCTAGCTTCCATCCATAGCTCCATGTGAATTATATAATCTTAATCATTGTAAAGTTTAAAATTCATTTTAAGAATGAAGTTTTGAAGCATGAATATCATAATACTATGCATGAGTACTTAGTGTGCTACCCCGTAGTTTGTCTATTGCCTCTTAGGGAGCAGCATTGTTTAAGTTAATACACTTTATAAGAAAATTCCATATGATCTTTTTATTTTAATGTGATTGATTGTCTTTCTTTTACAAAGTTCGCTTGAATTTATACATGGCTTGATTTGACGGAGTTCAAAAGCTTTCTCTCTGACTTTAAACAAAGTTGTAGGGTGTGGAAGTCTTCTTTCTTGGCATATGTAAAATGATGTGATCGCATCTTGATGATATAATATGATAACACCGACTATAATATTATTATGATAAAAATAAACTGAAATGGTAAAAAAAGAAACCTGAATAAATATAATTGACTATGGAGAGGTTGATAAGCTCTCTAATATTATTTTTATACAAAATTACAGAAAACAACCTTTAAGTTAATATAAAATTGCAAGTATCATCCTTTATCTTTAAAAAGTACTCTAAACATCTTTTATGTTAACATTTTGTAACAGATTTCCTCCTTTATACTAACTGTCGTTAAGTTTTTCTATTACGTCAAGGGCAATTTAGTCTTTTTGCTTCTAAAGGACTATTAATATAGTTTGTTTCAAACATAAAGATGTTTTCTGCAATTTTTTATCTTTTACTTAATTTATGTATTTATATAATTATACATATACATATGATTTTTTATATAACATAATATATATTATTAATTATTTTTATCCACATATTATATATAAATATGAATTATATAAATAATTAAATAATACAATGGTGTTTAGATTAATAATAATATATAATTTTTTTTTATATATAAATAAAATATATATTATTGTTTTCATCCATGTATTATATTATAAATATAAATTCATATATTTATTTATAATTATATTAATTATTTTGATGCACGTATAGCTAATTAATAATTTTCATCCACATCTTATATATATATAATGATTATATAATATATATATATATATATATATATATATATATATATATATATAATTTTCATTCACGTTTTTAAATAATATAAATAACTAAATATTATAATATACAAGTTATATTTATATATTATACGTGTATGAAATAATTAATAATATATATTATGTTATATAAAATTAATATGTACATGTAGTATTGTAAAAACATAAATTATGTGAAAGATAAAAGAATTGCAGAAAACGTCCTTTATGTTTGAAAAAGCTACATTAATAGTCCTTTAGTGGTAAAAAGACTAAATTGCCCTGAATTAACGATTTATCTAAAGAACGAATCTGTTACAAAATGTTAACATAAAAATGTTTAGAGTACTTTTTAAAAATAAAAGATGATACCTACAACTTTATATAAACTTAAAGAACGTTTTCTGTAATTTTGTCTTATTTTTATATTGAAAGGTAAACCAAAAGATTGCTTTATATCAAATTAAGTAAAACCAAAATTACAACCTTAAAACTCTTGTTTTAGTATATTTAAATCATAATACTCCTAGGACAAGAAATTTGCTCAGCACAAACGTTTTCTTTTTTTTCTTTTCTTGTTCATTAACCTACTCATGATTTTATTTCAAGATCCTTGTTTTATATTCCATCTTTTACCATCACTATGGTCTATGTGTTCGCCAGTGGTGTTGAATGACTTAATGTTCCAATCATTTTGTTACAGATCAATATTAAGGAGATGAAACACAGAGAATGAGAGACATATGTCATGATGCGTCACACTTAGCATGGTTTATACATGGCTCACTAACCTTTTTAACAGATTGAGTTGAAGGACATACTCTTATTGCTCTTTGTCTCAGAATTGCTAGCTTGAGTGGTGAAAAAGATATTGACTTAACAAAACTCTAACATGTATCCTAAACTACAAAACAGATTAAGTTTAACTTCGATTTGTGAGGACTTTACCCACTTATTCTTCAAATTTGCCTCCATGTAAAGGATATTTGAAACGTTTAAAATTAACACACTTCAATTAAGAAATGCTGGTTACTCAAATACGATCACACTTTCTAAGCTTGGATGGCGATCTCAACTTCGAATCTCGCATTTATTTGTTCTCTGCATTAACCTCTTAAAGACCATATAAACAGCATAAGCTACTTGTTTACATGGTATTAATGGGTCCTAAGAGATTTCTCTAACAAGCTCTCATGGTTACCAAAAAGAAATAAGACCACCCTTTGTAATATAATAGCTGGCTAATTGGTAACCTTAAAATTCTTTTTCTTGGAAAAGAAACCAAATATGAAGAGGAAGTATCCTACTTAATTGGTGGTTACGTTACACATAAAGTCTCATTTGAAGTATCAGTCTGCACTTTTAAGACAGGACACATACGTGAAAGAGAATGCGCTGATGCATTTTACTAGCTGAATAACGTGATAATAAGAAATTATACAGCAGAGGTTTTAGGATACATCATGTTGGTAAATCATCTGCAATTGTCTAAGGAAAACAAAAATGTACCATATGGATTATTGGTCATATACTTGAGAATTTGATGGCATGGAATTCAAGTACTTTGTACAGTCGTATGGTCCAATATGATTGGCTTTCTTCTTCACCTGAAAATCCATAAAAATGAATATATCATGATAGATATATGCATCAGAAACTACAAAATCAGACATCAGCAACCTTAACTGCAAACTACATATTCACACACACACACAGACAAATAAAGTAAAATAAAATAAAATTAAAAATTAAAAATAAAAAAATTCATACAAGATAGAACTGTTAATGTGGGAAAATGAGTTGCGTTTGGCTTGACTACATACAAGGGGACACTTCAAAGTGTTCTCCATAGACAAATCTATTACAGAAGTATTAATATAGAGCAAAAAATCATAGTTAGTTGAGCAAGCCAACAGATTGGGATTTTATCGCATTCAAGTGTGCTCAAACAAAGCTTGTAGAGGTGTTAGAATGGGTAGTTCAGATAAGTTTGATATGGAGGCCGACCGAAAACACTTTTGTACCCTTTATTAAATTTTATTATCAGTTTGTATGTAGATATGATTACAAAACTATATTTTTAAAATAACAATAATAATCAGACGTGAAAGTCATGTTCCATCAGACGGTTGTTCCTGTAACTCTACTCTCGACTTAAAAGCTCTTCTACAACTAGGGGTTTAAGTGTACGCCATGTTATGTAGGTACACAATTTCCCTATTGATTTTGACCGGAGTAAATAAACTGATTCCAATTGATACTTCAAGATTTTGCCCATTTGATTCATTAGACCAAAAATATTAACCCTTTACCCATAAATATGTTCAAAATGCAGTCTCTAAGAGCATGCATGAAAATGTAAAAACAATGCTATTGTTAATGGTGTTGAAATTTTAATTGAATTAGAATACTGGGTAAGCTTGTAAAACTACACATTTTCCATTTCCGCATGTTAATGGTGTTGGAATTTTTAGTTTGAATTAGAATACTGGGTAAGGTTGTAAAACTACACATTTTCCATTTCCCGCATGTTAGAAGATCTGGGCCGTAAGCCATCTTTTTACTACTTCCCAAATAGTTAAGCTACAAAATAATTTTTTTTCCAAGCTAAGAAGGATGCTGAAGGATCAACATTTATTAAAAGAGAGATTGAAAATTACAAAGATGAGCTTATAATGTCAAGTTCGTAGCTTCATATATCCTACCATGATTGGTGTAGTCAACCAATAATAAACTAAGAGTTGGGAGTTTAACCCCCTACAAGAATTTAATCAGTTTAGGGCTAGCTGGTCCAGGAAGAGCTCATAAAATAAAAAAATAAAAGAAGATAAAGGCACATGAAGCATATGTTAGTAGAATAAATTCCTATTTATGAGTGTAATATTCAATAATTTTGCATTCATCGTGGTATTACTTATATATTATTTATGCATAAGTGTCCTAATTTGATCATTAGTCATATCAAGACTTGGTTACTATTTCCGGATTGCGGTGAAAGATAATGTGAGAGGAATACTCATCGGCTAAAAATTAAAGGGAGGTCGATAGAAGAAGCTAATATAAGTAATCCATTGGCTAAATAACTTGTAAAAGTTTTTGTTTTGTGATGCTCATATGCTATTTTAGCCAGTGAAGAGTGATTGTTAGGATTGTAGAGTCTACCGGAGACCATGGACTTGGTTCAGGGAGAGATTTGTCTTGGGGTGAATGTTGTACAGCACCACTCTTCATGGTAAGAATTTCCTGCAAATAAAAAATAAAAAAGAAAAGAAAAACCTAAGAGGATTGCTATGTTATGAACTTCACCTCACAATTTGTAAATTTCTTGTGCACTGTTATTACTTAAATGTCTCTCGAACCAAATAACGATTTGAAGTAAAATAAGTATTGAATCTCAATAATAAATTATATTCACGATAAAAGCACGATTAAAACTCTATAATGATGCTGAAATGAAGTTGAATTAAAGAATAGTTTTTCAATATATGCTAATGTAAGAAAAAAGACATATATAAAAAGGTGGTTCTAGGCGATTAAATCCTTTAAATGGCCTCCAAAGTACTGAATGAAGTGTTTTAGAAACAGTATCTGATGTGGTTCCTAATGACCTAATTTACTTAGGTATAACCCATAGTTCCATTAGATTCTTTAGGTAAATGAAAAAGGACGATCACATATAGATGATAGGGCAGGACTGAATAATACAAAACACATCCTCATAGAGCCTAATGGTAATTAATAAATTTATATAACCAAAAGTATTGAAAGCTCCTATGAGGTCATGTGTATTACTTTATTTGGTAAATGTATATTACCTCTCCAGCAGCTTCAATAGCTGCCAGCCATTCATCAGAGAAAGGAACAGCATTTGGGGGATTTATGACCAAAGAATTATCTTGTCTCTTGATACTATTTGACTTCTTTCTGAAAACAGAGCAAAAATCAAGGTTAAGATTTTGCCACCTAAGTTAATGATTAATTATCAAGATAAAATTAAGGAATATGCAAGTGAAAATGTTGTCTAACAGAAAATATATGTACATGTTAAAGCTACTTACATCAACATTGTCGCATCATTGTCGTCTTTAAGGTCATCCGATTCATGTTGAAATTCACTCACCATTTGAGTCGCATCAACTTGCTCTCCGATGCTAATCTTTGACCCCTGATCTCCTATCATACATGTAGTTTTTGTAATCAAGCTATCATCCCCTCCACCAACCAAACAGCATGATTCTGGTGTACTTGTGGTTTTGACACCTGTAGTCAGTTGTTGGCTTGGAGAAAAACAGGAATTAGATTGTCCTACTGTGAAAGAGTCATATGTTTCTACTTTTGGCGCGATCCTATCAAAATCTTGAGGTTTATTTTCTCCATTTACTAATTCCATAGGCAAAGTCTGGGCACTGGCATTTGTATTTTCTTCTGGAACAACAATTACACTATCCAAGATCTTTTCAGCAGATAATAAACTGTCCTTCATAAGCACTTGATCGTCAAGAAACAGTGTTGTCTTTTCTTCTAGCATAGAATAAGCTGGGAATGAACATGACTCCTCCCCCGTTGAACAGTCCTCCATACCTGTTGAGTTCTTAACAAACATTTTATCTTCAAGTGATGGTTCTAATCCCAAGTCAAGAGTGAGTGTGAGATCACCACACCCTGCAGATTGCCTGTCACTACAGTTTTCATTATGCTCAGCAGGCAAATCTATAACTGTGGAAACTGAGGTTTTGTACTCAACACATAGTTGCTGCTCACTGTTACCAACTTCTTCAATGACATGGGAAGCATCATCAGTATTATGGCATTGGACGGTCTTGGATCACATTTATAAACATCACTTCCCAATACAGCTTTCCCAACTGCTTTACATACAGACTCCTGCTGAAAGTATTCATTGCTTTTCGAAACCCGTTCCAGCTTGATCCCAGTATTAGACAACCCTGCCTGTTTTCCAAGTATGTCATTATGACCAGCACTTTCTATAGAATAATTGTGTGCTTCTGATGTTAATCTGCTGCAGGATTGAACTAATGCATCATCATCTAATAACTGCCCTTGTCCATCTTCTACATTCATTTTGAAAATATTATTAATGGGTCCAGAGCCTTCACATGTGTAATTTTCACTTTGAAACTGACTATAAGTTTTCGATCCACCAAACTCCCTTGAATAGCTGGTTTGGTCTCCGTTATATTGTCACAAGAGTCATGTGATTTTTTAGCCGCAAAAGTTATCCCCGTTTCCTGGCTCTCATTAGTTTCTTTGTGGTTTTTAAGTTGAGCTTCAACTATTGGTGCTGCTATATCCATTCTTTCTTTTTCCAAACTCTGTGGATAATTTCTGGTACCTTGCGCCCCTTGCCGCACTGATTCCCTTTTAGCAATTGTGTCATCACCTAAAGATGCAGTCTCATTGCCACAAGAGTCATGTGATTTTTCTGCTGCAATTGTTATCCCCATTTCCTGGCTCATATGATTTTCTTTGTGGATTTTAAGTTGAGCTTCAACTATTGTTGCTGCTATATCCATTCTTTCTTTTTCCAAACTCTGTGGATAATTTCCGGTACCTTGCGCCCCTTGCAGCATCGATTGCCTTTTAACAAATGTGTCATCACCCAAAGATGCCGTCTCACTAATGATTTCAACTTGGGGTCTGTGATGTGAGAGGACACTAGACTGGTTTTGATCATCAATCAGAGGAGCAAGCTCCCTTGGAATCAAATCCACATCAACCCCGTCTTGTCTTTGACCAGGTACTTCCATAAGGATAACACTAGAGACACTTTTTTCTTGGGAAAGATGATCATTAATATAAGTCACGTTTGGGAATGTACCCTCTTCTAGACATGAGCTTTTTGCAAGCAAAGTGCAGGTAACTGACAACTGAGAATTTGGTAATGCAGAAATGCAAGGAGTTGTGCCCTCAAAGCATTTTGGAGATCCATTAGCTGCGCCAGTATCCTGCAATTGTAATTTTTTTTTAATGGATGTGGTTGGGACAAACTGCAAGCCTTCAGTAGATGATGGATTATCATGTAAAAGCAGTGTGACAGGTAACTGATATTTATTCTCAATGGAAGTAGTTGGTTCAATGTGGAAGCCTTGAGCAGATGGATTATCATTTAAAGCTGTGTTACAGTGTCTCTCACAAGACTATCATGTAATTGAGCTTTACTTCTGATGGAAGTAGCTGAGTTGATGTGGATGCTATTGCTTTCTTCAGCAGATGGATCTCTCACACAAGATGATGACGATGATGATAATGTAGTAGTAGTAGTTGTTGTTATTGTATTAGCAGGAAACGCATCTATACCATCGGCATGATCATTTCTCTGCTTTGTGTTCAAAATTTGATATGGAATACACGAGCTATCTACACCTTTCAGCTCTGTCTCATCACCTTGATCTACCAGGGAATGGGTGGATGTTATGCTAACTGTCCTGCTGCAAGGACTATCATCTTCCTCCGTAGGCAAACCTTTGTCATCTACTACTTTAGAAACATCATATTCTTGCCCATGTTGCACAACAGAATAATTTTCTATACCAAGAGGAACGCACTTTGCCGTTCCAACATCATCTCCTCTTTCTCTACTTTCCTCTTTCTCATGGGACTCCAAAAACACTTGGCTACCAGCATCCAAATAAGACTCGGGATTAACCTTAGGAGAAGCATCATCAGATTTGTCGGTATCAGTTTGTTCCCTTGAAGTTTGAGCAAGATCATCAACCCTAGTTGAAATGTTATCTTCTTGATGCTGAGTGGACGGTCCAAATGTTGACATTGAAAATGCAGTATAACTTTGTAATCCATCTTCCTTGTTATGAACCACGGATATGTATTTTGTTTCAGGAACTTTATCTTCAGACGTCAGTTGATGACAAGCTCCCACATTTCCAGCTTGCTCATGGGACTCCACAGACACTTTGCTACCAGCATCCAAATGAGACTCAGGATTAACCTTAGGAGAAGCATCATCAGATTTTTCAGTATCAGTTTGTTCCGGTGAAGTTTGAGCAAGATCATCAACTCCAGTTGAAATGTTACCTTCTTGATGCTGAGAGGAGCGTCCAAATGTTGACATTAAAAAGGCAGTATAACTTTTTAACCCATCTTCCTTGTTATTAACCACAGATTTGTATTTTTTTTCAGGAACTCTATCTTTAGATGTCAGTTGATGACAAATTCCTACATTTCCAGCCAACTGCTCAGTGGGATGACCTACCTTTAATCCTTCCTCACCCTTCCATTCTAATGTTGTATCCTCATGTCCAAGAATAATTTTCTCTTGCTCGGAACCCCTGCATTCAAATTCCAACTTGATGTCTACTCGTGGCATAATTTTGTCACTAGATTCTGGTGTGTCTTTGAATCTGGGACCCCTTTAGTACTAGTGTTCAACATGTAATTTGGTGATGGACTCAACTGAGTGGATGGTGTGCAACATTCTTTATTGGAAATTGGAACCACACAAGATACATTTTCTGTGATGCCATTACTCTTCATGGGCAGTCTTGTTTCTGGCCGCAGCTCACCAATTTTTCTATCAGAGCCCATATACTGTTGAGTTTTTTTCTGCTGCAAGGAACCACGCTCTGAAGCAGTTACCTGAAATCATTTTCATCAAGAATAAATGTGGTTTTAGACAACAGAAGGATGGAGATACTTTAACATGTAAGAAATGAAATACAAAACTACCTGGTCAAATAATCGCAGCGATGGTGATGGCAATCTTAGTCCTGATGGTCTTGCAAGAGCAGCAGGGCGCTCCTGGCTTTCACATGAATTCAATGTATCTGAAATAATCAGGCCCTTACTAGCCCTTTGAATATGACAGGGTCCTAAACCAGTCAACCTAGTTGCTTCAGGCAATGAGTTGTTCTGTATGATTTAGGAAGAACAAGTTGGTGTTTCCTAGTTAGTGATGGGAATCAAATGACTAGCAATGCCATGTCCAAATTATTTCATTACATGAGTGCATTGAGAGCTACATGTTAGACTGAAAAGTTTAAAAAGGTTCAAATCTTTACCGTATTTGCTGCAGCATGTTGAGCTAGATGTTTAGCTGCAAGAGGGGCAGATTCCTCTTGAATTTTACACAACTTCGATGTATCTTGAACCATTTCTGACTGACTTATAGCCCTATTAAACTGCACAGGCTGTACCGACCGCAACTTGGTTGAAGAAGCAGCTTTAGAAGAGTGTGTCTGCACAAGTTAGGAGATCATGTTATAACAGTTCACTTACTAGCAAATTAAAATTTCTATTGAGTGATTTCAGGTCCATGCGACTTCAAAACAATGATTCAAGTGGTCAACATGCTTCCAAGTAAATATTATGTTTAATAAATTACTTCTAAAGAATAAGAGGTTAAGTGAATATCTAAGTAATGTTCTTACCAAATTTTTAGCTGTTTTTTGAGCTAGCTCTTTAACTGACAAATGGAGGTTGCCTGAACCTGTTTTTGCTTTAGTTTGAGAACTATGTGCATTTTGTGAAGAGCTTTTCAACCCAAAATTCTTCTCAACATTTATAGCTGCGGGAAAAAAGAAAGACAAATTAGAAACAAATTCCCATGCACGCAATATGTTAATATTAGAGTAGATGAAAAAATGTGCTCCCAAATACATTGGCACTTACTTGGTTTAGGAATCAGATTATGCCTCAGTTGGCTAGTTGCCATAGAACCCTTTGTGGTTGCATAAATACATGATCCTGGCTTTGAGATAGGTAGTTTAGGAAACTTGGATTCTTTTTTTGCTGTTTTCAAAGAGTTTGAATTTGCTGGCCTTTTCAAAGTACAAGAGTTAAGGCTCAGAACCAACAACACATCAAAAGTTATCTCAAAGGTCAAACCAAGTCATGATATAAAAACTGAAACTTTTTTATCTTGCTCAAGCACAAAAAGGATATGAAGTTGCAGCTAAAGGCTCGGAACAGCCACCAACCTTGGACCCGCCTCTATTTGTATAATTACTTGAGAGAACTTTATGTGTAATCTGCTGGCAGAAAATTTCAAAAATTAAAGAAACCCATTTGTGGTTAACACAAACAAATGATTATAGTTAATTCTTAATAAGAGTCTGAACAAGTCAACTTACTTTATGATGAAGTAAAGAATCATGATTTCTCATCATACAACCTGTCTTCTCTCTGTGTCCCTTTGTTATACGATTCTTGTCACGTAACTCTTTAAGTGGAGCTTCTACAGAGCCTTCCATATCACTGGAGTCATTTGTAGATCTGACATCTGAAGAACACGAGCTATTTCCTTCTTCGCTTATAGCAGGCAATCCCCCTTCGCATGTGTTAGCATCCATACCGGTAATCAAGGTCAATTCAAGAGGATCCAAAATGCCTATAAAATGAAAATGTGTCAATCACATGGTTTTAAAAAACGGTCGAGGCGTGCGCCTCGAGGCGCGCCTCGAGGCGAAGCGCCCAGAAAACGAGTCTGAGGCGCCGCCTCAGGGGATTGTTTTGTACGTGCGCCTCATATGACTGAGGCGTGCGCCTCAGGTGCGCCTCGGGTGCACCTCATGTGCGCCTGAGGGGGTTTTCACTTTGTTTTTGATGTTTTTGACTTTTTATGTCGGTTTCAAACGTTCCATATCTTTTTAATGTGTGTTTTTTGATGTTTTTGATGAATCCTATGATGAAATTAGTTTGTATTTTATTTTTTATAAGATATATAATTTTTATATTTATTTTTTAATTCCGCCTCGGCCTTACGCCTCGGTTCGCCTCGAGGCTTACGCCTCATGAGGCGAAGGGAAAACGCCTCGAGGCTCGATTCCGTACTTTTAAACCTTGGTCAATCACTTATATTCATTTGTCAAAAGCTTAAGAATGAAAATTTTTACAAATTAATCATGTTTCAAGTGTAATATCAGACAGCATGAAAATAAGACAACCTTCATCGGTGAAAAAAGCTCTGTCCCATGCTAAGCTTTTCCTCAGATTGTATCCACCCTCCTTCTTTCTCCTCTTCATCTGCATAGGTTCCATACCTAATTTTGGCACTTCTACACTGTTAAAATTTATATTCTCCTTGTTATTGATAGTTTCAGAAGATGAGCTGCTAGGTTTTTCCACACGTACACTGTCTTTCAGATTTTCTACAATGAGAATGAACATCATTTAACCGTTATTTTTGTCTCCCTGACCAGAACAAAATCAAACATAACTACCAACCAAGTAAAGTCCTGACTTTTTTTTAACAAAAATGTTCTGCTCCTAAATTCCACCTAACCTTGAAGTGCAAGGATTTGAACCCACACCACTTTGTGGGGGACAACCACCAATACCTCTAGGCTACAAGGCCATGGGCAAAAGTCCTGACTACTTTATTATTACTGTTTCAAAATAACAATTTTTATTAACAAGAATTTCATTTGCACCACTAACACAACAGTTGAGTGTCAATTTTCCCAATTCATATATGATTTATTTAATGTGTGTAAAACATGAACTGAGCCTCTTTGTAAGGGTCTAATCAATAGAAATTGGTTAATGAAGGACGAAGAAGAACTAACTAAATGTTGCGCAATACAATTGACGGCTTAACCCATCCCCCCACCCCAAACCGCAATTTTCTGAGTAATGTTAAGCCTCCAACCAAACACCCACTAAGAAATTAACCCTAAGGGAGCAATTTAAACCACAAGCAAGCCATCATTGTAAATTAGATTCAAAATACCAACGCTAAAAGCGGTACAGAACACAAAATTCTCAGAAACACGTTCAAATTCAATGTTATATTGATAACACATAAAAAACTACTAAAAAGTAATGATCACAACTAAAACAGTGATTGATCCAATCACCGGAAGCGACATTAATGCAATGTAGAACATAAGCAAACGTCATATGAAGCAAACTTTCACTAAGATTGTAATATGCATATCTTGTTGATACTTACTGGTGTGCGAAGGTGGAAGTGCGAAAGGGGAGAAAGTGGAGTAATTGAGAGACGATTTGGAGGGTGTTGGATCACGATCTGGAGACTGTTGTATGAGAGAATCGTCTTCTTCATTCATTTCAATCAATGAAAGATCCGATTCCATTATTCGGAGCCCTAATTAACTGTGTGTTGTGTGTGTGTGTGATTTTCAAAAACACTCGCAAGCGCGAAAGAGAGACTGAGAGTCACGGATCAGATCGGACCGGGTAACCGGTTTGTTTATTGGAGTATCTACGGATATCAAGGTGTGATTTATTTTTAAATTTAAAATGGGTTTATATTAATTTATATATAATACTAAAAAAGTAAATTAAGAGGACATTTGATATATTTTTAGACCCCCTAAACTTATTTTTTCCTTTTCTCTCTCCTCTTAAATAATTACCTAAATTAAGCAATATTAAATAGTTTTAATTTTTTTTGGATTAATTTTTTTAATAAATTAAGAAAATTATCTTTTTATTAATGTTATTTCTAGAAAATATTCTTTTACGCAATTAAAAATTTTCTAAAACATCTAACTTTTTTTAAAATATAAAATATTTTAAAATTGGTATTTTTATAAAGTAAGTTTTTATAAACTAAAAATAAATAAAATTAGGAGTTACAATAAAAAAAATTTAAAAAATAACATTTTTAATACGGTTTGTTTTGAAAAAAATATTTAACTTTTTTTGGAAAGAAAGTTTAAAAATTGATATCGTTGTTTTATTACTTATAGTTATTACCCATATGTAATTTTAATCATACCTTATTTTAGATTATCATTTTATACTTCATAAAATTTTATTATATTTAATATTTTATTTTTCAACCCGTATAATACACGGGTTTATTAAAATTAGTATTAAATAAATAATAATCAACAACTAATCAGAGATATTATGAACATTTATAGCCCAATCCAACCCGATTTAATACTATATCTCTCTATATTTGATTACAGTGTCAAAATAATTCGAAATTAATCTAATTATTACACATAACTTTTCAGGATATATTATTCAAATATTAATTTCTTTATACTAATATCCTCACACCCACTCAATATCTAGTTCACGATTTGACCCGTAAAAAGTATTATTTGTAAGTCTAAAAGAATACAGTTTTCTTTGACTGTATATTTCGTTATGACAATAAATAAAAGTTAAGAACAATCTCTGTCAAGTGTCAGTTTATACTTGAAAGAACTTATTTTTACGCATGATCAGTTTTATGGCATCTTGTCACAAATTAAGAGTAAATATGGATTAGAGTTTTTAGCTTTAGATAATGAGTGTAAACCTACTAATGTTACTTCAAATGTAGTTTACAAAGATGTTTTTACTCATTTGTGGCCTTATAATCAAAAGTTGTTATGTCTTATTTAATATACAACACACTTGATTTTATTTTTTATTTTTATGTTATTTAATAATTAACTCTTTACACTTCCGTATAATACACGGGTAACTAAAGCTAGTAAATATTATATTCAAATTAAACTTTAAAACGTTGAATATTATTACCCTTTTGTTTTGTAACAATTTTACCTTGTTAATGTGTAAGGTAATTTACTATTTGCAATGGAAGGTTTGAAAAGAAATTTCCTACGGGGATAAATGATTTAAAGCAAAAAGTTCTTGTGAATTGCTTGGAGAAAACTTTTGATGGCTAAATAATTCGGGGATTAGGCATTGAAGGATTCAGGATTTAAAAGGGTTTGAAAATACAAATTTAAACCAATAAATCTTATAGGCATGATCTATCAAGAATCTTCATCAATCAAAAAGAGAGTGGACAAGTATTGTTGGATGGCAAAACATGTTAAGATCAAGTGTAGTTTTAGATCTTATAAATAGGAAAATCGAGAATTGATTGAAGAGCAAATTTGGGAATGGAGAAAGCATGTTGTTCTGGATCGATAACCAGTCAAATCAAGTTGTGCTTAAAGATTTATTTCCAGCCCTATTCAACCGTAAATTGAAAAAATAACCACTTGGTCACGGGTCGGGATCAAAGCAGCTACATAGGTTAGTAGTTGTAATATGAAAGAAAGACAAAATATGAAGTATATTAATAACGGAAATTGAAAAGTAGTTTTAGAATCTATAAAAAAAGCAATTGTTCTAACAAATGACATTAGAAACCACTATAGTCATTAACATTTTGCAATTGCATGAATTATAAACAAATTAAACAAATAATGGAAGGGTTAGTGGCGGGTGGCGGCAGCAACAATTGCTTTAGCGGTAGCTACCTCTTTGGCAATTCTATGAATCACGATCAATCACATATCTCTTACATGTATGACATAACTGTTCACTTTTCTTGCAATTTTCCTTAGCCTTTTCACCTGGGCCCTATTAGACGTCAATTGGTGCCACGACCTTTGTCATTAATACCTTGAGGTGTAGTATATGAAATATTAATTGTTTCAGGTTGTCCAATCAATTCATTAATGACAACATGCTTCTTGTATAATCTAGAATGTTTGAAAACTCTTCAAATAAGTTATTCTTTATTTATCTAAGTTGCTTAGTAAGCGTAGAAAGTTTCTTAGTAATGCATCTTAAGTGATCGCTGCATTGACAAACTATTTTAAAGATCTCTTTCCTAAGTACGAAATCTTTACTATTTGTCAACTGCATAGTTATTTGAAAGACTATATACACTTTTGGATAGTACATTTCATCCCTATCGGCTACACAGGTGTTAGTTTGGTATGTTTTCGATTTTGTTATATCGAAAAACACAAAAGACATGTCTATAAAGATAGCCTATGATATCCATCATCAAAACAGGTGCATTGATCTTTAACTTTTTGACTTTTAAATTTGAGAGAAAGGTAATAACGATGAAGCATAGTAGGATCCTAATTGTAAAGGTTAGATGGAACTTCTAGTGATGTTTTGCATTTACCTGGGAACAAAAAGAACAAATAAGGACTAAGTATCCTCATATGTTCATGAAGGCATTGCAATTGATGACTCTGGCTGAATTTCAGGATGAAATTCTCCCAACTGGGGGATACTGTGACATCCGTCACTAAAACAGATGCATTGACCTTTGACTTTGACTAACTGCTGACATTGACTTGAAAGTTGACTTATCATCAACTTGAACTGCGATCAGTACATTCGACGTGTGTAAACACATTGAGTATCAAAATTGTGCATTATGGTTGTACTATGGGCTGATGGGCCTAGCATTGGTGATAGTAAGACATTCATCGACCGGAATAAGGATTGACAAACGTAAAAATACAAAATTTACATTAAAAAGTACAACAAAAATCAAATATCAGTGGACTTTATCTAAAGTCTATTAAATACACTTAATTTGACTAACACATAAATTAAATAATTTATATAGTGAATAATAGTCCGTTGGAATCGTAAAAATGGGTAAATTTTAAAAATGTGAAAATTGGATGACACGGGGATTGGAACGAGACGTGATTGGACGGGACGAGCCAAGGACTTGGGGCCCTTGCCCCCTTACCTTTTTTGACCGAGAATAACAAGAAGGACTCCCTCTTGTTTTGTTTTTCATCTATTGAAAACTTTTCCACCAAGTTTTGTCTCTTGTTGCAAAATCTAGACACGGCATTCAATTTTTCTTTGTTCTTCATCGTGAATCATCATCATCTTCCCCTTTCTTGATCAATTTTTGGTGTTCAAGCAAATTCATCTGTTAAAAACCTTGGTTTACTACGTGCTACCTGTAAGAAAAGCCATTCTATTGATGATTTAGTGTCTATTTGATTATGTTCTTGATGTTTTCATCATCTAACATCTAAATCATTAGAACATGAAGATCTAAACGTTTCGGGTGTTGGATCTTCAAACCGGTATAACCCTAGTTATTATTGTTCTTGTATTTATTAGATGTATTAATTTAGGATTGTAAACTTGTGTAATCCGGTCCTACTAAACATCTTGGGTTAAAAATCTTTTGTTAAAAAAGTAAACTATGTTCATGAATTGATAGACGTGTTAGGAATAGGAACTATGCATTGATAGGCTGGAAACACGAATTGAGAGATAAAAAACAAAACTACTCAAATTAGGACTGAGAGGGTCTAATATAATGGATTGGTCAAATGGTTCATGGAATAAGCATTGGTCTAGGTCTCGGGTCTATGATGATTAAAATTTTGAATTTGGGGTACAAGGTTGGGATTTTGAACAACTTACTGTTAGAAAAAATAAGACGTTTTGCACTGGTCATAACATGGTTATACGGTCAAAACTTATGTCTAAAAATAAGCTCAAAGAGTCATCTAACTAACCCAACTGGCATCACGCCAATCTGACATCGTTTGGTCCTCCAAACTTAATAAACAAAATCGAAGGTCAAAGCTATTAATTTCAGGCAGAATTTGGACTATGTTCGTAAGGTCATATCTTCCTCATAATTCATCTAATTAAGATGATTATTTTCTTGATTTTAGTTTAAGGTCTTAGCTTTCAAACAATGTCTACGTGACGTTTCATTGTCATTTCAACCTCCAAAGTCTACGCAAGATCGATGCAAGGTCAGCTCAACAAGCAGAAATATTTTTATAGTGTTCAAACATTAAGGATTAAGACTTAATAACCAAAACGAGTCATTACGTGTGATCAATACGGGATTCTAATACATTTAATGATAAAGAGCATCGAAGTTTAATAAATCATTAAACTTAGACTAATATATGTACGATAAGGAACCACAATAACAAAGTACACGTTAAGGACTTGAAAACTCAGATCAAACGAGATTGGAAAGATAAATGAATAACAAAGTACATGTTAAGAAACCACAATAACAAAGTACACGTTAAGGACTTGAAAACTAATATATGTACGATAAGGAACCACAATAACAAAGTACACGTTAAGGACTTGAAAACTCAGATCAAACGAGATTGGGAACTTAAGTAGGACATTATAATTGGAAAGATAAATGAATAATGTTTTCATCAAAATAAAAACTTGAATGTACATTAAGGACTGGACTACTAGGATTACACTCGATTAGGTCTTCTCGACCTTTAGTAATCCTATTTTGTTTTGTGTAACTATAGTAACTTGCTAATTTTTTATGTGGACTTTGGACTGTGCAAACATCAAGGTGAGTTTCACGCCCCCTTTTAATTTGTTTTACTCGAGGGAAAAGCTTGCTCATTGGTTTTGGATTATGCCATCTTTTAAAATTATTTTAGATTATCGTGTGTACTTTGAGTCATAGGATCAAGTCTAAATTTTCCTTCACATGTATGTAAACTTATTTGGACTGTCATGAAAATGTATTCTTAGTACTAACGGGCTAACATCCCACACTTATTATCGGTATGCTAGCTAAAACTAACATGGCATGTGCGTGCCCTTGGGTGAATATAACCCGGTTATTGAACTTGGATTGGTCATGAGCTTATGTTGGATTTTATGACTTCTATGTTTGAAAAAAGCTACATTAATAGTCCTTTAGAGGTAAAAAGACTAAATTTCCCTTGAATTAACGACATTTAGTCCAAAGGACGAAATCTGTTACATAATGTTAACATAAAGGATGTTTAGAGTATTTTTAAAGATAAATGATGATACCTGCAACTTTATATAACTTAAAGGACGTTTATATAACACATATTTGCACATGACTTACACAACAACATATTTTGTACTATAAACCTGTGAACTCGCCCCACGTATGTTGACTTTTTAAAGTATGTCTTTTCGCATAATAACGCTTAAATACTTGGATAGTGGACTATAGTTGTCTACCGCTCCTGCAAGAGCAATAGACTATGTGTTGGGGCTATTTGGTTTGGTTTTGGATTATGTTTACTTATGTGGATTATATTTGGTTTGGATTTGTATTTGTACTTGTAGTTCCAGTTTGGAACTCTCGGGATTATCTGTTCATTATGGTATAACATTATGGGATTGACTGTACTTGGCACTTGTTCTTATTAGTTGGGTGACGTCATGATCTATTGATGAAAAAAACCTTTAATGATTTTTTTAGATTGGATCCTCATGTTTCCGCTACCAGCGGGTGTGAGACATCGCCAATACGCGTGAACCCATGCATAAACATGAAACTGATTTATCGTGCGAATTAAATTTTACCTACACAAATGTAAATAAAATGATTAATTATATTACATATATGTTATAAAATGACTACGTATTTAGACATTTTGCCAGCGTGTGCAATAGTGTAAATTTTAATCCCATTTTCAAATTCAACACTTACTATAAAATAGTACATTATTCCTTGTGTATTTCGTGTTATACCTCTAAAAAGATTGGTTCATGAATATAATTTTGATCTTCTATAGGTAGAACTATGAGCACATTAATAACTAAACAAATATTTTTGCGAATTAACTTTAAATTGAGTATTATATCTAAACGTAGGTAGAAATAAACATGTTGTAATAATACAACAGAACTAAAAATATATATTACTTTGTTGTGAAAAAAAAAAACTAAACTCATATTATATTTGACCTTTGGGTTATGGCCGTGTGTTGCGAGGACTTGGTTTTAAATAAAAGTTGAGACGTAGGTAGAAACATTCATATTTATCTAGACTTTAAAAAAGATAAGGTTGTTGGGAAAGAAATTAAGAATATATTATATTTAACCTGGGTCGATTTCGAATAAAAATTATATCGAAATGTCAATGAAAATAAGTAATACTTAGAATTTCATAAAATATAATGTTTTAAAAACATGAAACATATAAAAAAGTAGTTATAATATTAAAATAACTTAAGCTTTGACGTGTTATACATTATGTTTGGAGGATTTGTAACAACTAACAATAGTTACCGTTCATAAGACTTCTTTTTCATACGTAAAGAAATTATTATTTCTAGTTAGTAACAATTTATTGATTTTTTATTAAACACTAAGCATATATGATATTAAAAACTAGGGTAGGGTTATAGTGAAAAATGATACTTAATATATCTAAAAAAGCCAAGAGGAATTTTGGGTTAAATATGTGTTCTTTTATTGAATTTAAAGAGGATAATATTTTAATAATTGTGTCAAATACATCATATTATTGTGTTTAATAATATGCTCATTATGTCAAATATGTTAGGTCATTATGCCAAATATTTTTCATCAATGTGGTTTGCGTCTAGATCATTTCGTATTACTTTTATCAATGTTTTTTTATCTATTATATAAATTTATTATTATTTTATCATTTTGTTTGAAGTACACATTAATATTATTTTATCAATGTGTTTTTCAGAACTTATTATTAAAAAAAATACAATGGTTTTCAGAGAAACAATAACGAGCAAAAAAACATAATGATGCATTTATTATTGTGTTTTACGTTTTATATCATTTGTATTGTTTTATTATTGTTTTCAGTGCTTTAAACAAATTAGTTTTATATTTATCGTTGTGTTTTACATATTAGAAAATACACAATGGGGTTAATCTTACAATTGTGTTTTTAAAAACTCATTATTTTAGTAAAATACAATTATGTTAAGAAAACACACTAATGAATAGAAAAGACCATATGACATGCAAAAAGACACAATGACGATAACAAATTACAATGAGTTGCAAAAGTTTTTTTTTTAATTTTTGTATATGATGGTTTTGTACTTGTTCTAAAGAAACAAAAAACTTTTGCTTTTATAGTGTAAGATTTATAAGAATATAATGTTGTATATAAAAGTTAAAAATGTTGAAAAAAAATGAGAGAACTTTAAAAAAATTAACAAAAGTGGTGATGACTAAAATATCATAATCGATATATGATTAAGAAAAAATAGCTATGATTCTTTCTTACACTTGTTAAATGAAACACACTTTTTATTTACTCGTACCTAAAAATTATACATATCTAATAAAAAATAATTAAACCAAAGTGTTTAGATTATACAATAATAAGGGATGCTAACACCCCATTTGCATAAGATCAAGAAGAAGCCAAATCGTTTCACGATCTAATATACGTAGCCTTATCTTACATTTTGTGTAGAAGATCTGGCCATAGCCACCCTCAAAAGTCGTGGTTTTCCCATTCGATTGATCAATTTCAAGCCACTGATCCCACATAATAGAATGAGACAAAATTAAAAAAGATATGAATTATGAAAATTAATGTGAAAGCCATCTTATATTCTACTAAATTTCCACGTTGACGTTGACTTTGAAAAGTAAACGGCTTTGAGTGTATATTAATAATTGTTAGATTGTTGATTATTGATAACTAATCCATGCTCCACCTCTTCCTCTACGACATTTTTTCAATGGGGCATAATATTACTCATCTTGTTATAATTCTCCTTTTCATGTTATCAGAAACCACTGCTAATGATTTCATCACATACTGTAAGGAACATCTAAAGATTAAAGACTGATGCAACCAAAGGATACCAAAACAGCCAAGTCTTCCTGCATGCACTAAAGAACAAAGATGAACTAGCTTTGGAAGTTTTACACTCACAAATAAGTCTAAGTGTAAAATCTTCCGAAGCCAACAGTTCAAAAGAAGTTACTTCGAAAGTTTCACACTTATCATAAAATTATTACAAGTGTGAAATCTTCCGAAGCCAAAGATGAAGTCTTCCGAAGCTTCAAAAGACAAAGTCTTCCGAAGCCATTTTGCTGTGAATTCTTTCGAAGACAGAGAAAAGATGCTTTCTCTGAGTTACTTTTTGATAAAGCTGATGTACTTTCCGTTGCTGCTCTGAAGACTCACCTGCTAACATTAGTTGGTGAAACTTCCATACTTTATCAAATAGTAGAAAAAGTCTTTGACTGTAACTTCCCACTTTTGTTCCTGTAGACTTGTCTGTATTAGATTAAGTCAGTGAGCTATGGCATGTCATAGTCACTAGTCAAAAGGCAATCTGCCTTTTGACTGTAGATTGATCTTGTTGTCTAGATTAGTCAAAATCCCAACTGTCTTTTTGCATATTGACGGTTGTAGGTTGTAGTATAAATAGACTTCGGTTCTTGTAATTTGATATACTTGCAAACACTTGTAATAGAACTAGAGAATCAATATACAACTTCCTTGAAAACTTAATCTTGTGTTCTTGTGACTTTGTTCTTGTTCTTATAGTTCTGTCTCTTTAATATTACTTGTGTAGCTTGTATCATCAGTGAAGTTACCAGTTCCCTATTTGAGTGGTTAAGTGATTTAAGATCGCTCCTCTTGTGAATCTAATTGCACTCTTAAGTACCCTTACCGGTCCTACAATTGGTATCAGAGCATTCTAGGCTCTTGATTGTAAGATCTCACCATATTAAATCCTTTAGTTTCACACTTCACTTAACTTTTCAAATGGCAGCTATCTCAAAGGCTGATATAGAAACTGGAACTATGACAAAGTCCCCACTGATCACTCCTGAGGATTTTAATACTTGGTGCCAAAGAATGGAAGGCTTCATCAAGTCTCAAGATTCCAGGATATAGGAGTCTGTTTTCAATGGACCTTATGTACCATGCACCACTTCAGCTGCTGGTGGTGGTAAGATACCAAAAGAAAGGGTTGATTTTTCTGAAGAAGATTAGAAGAAAATTGATATTGATCAGAAAGCTATGACAGCCCTTCAAATTGCTCTTCCTAACTCTATCTACAGAGGTTTCAAGAAGTGCAAGACCGCCAAACAGCTATGGGATGCACTGAAGCTGATGTATGAGGGGTCCAATGAAGCCACAGAAAATAAGATGGACATCTTAAAGCAGCAGTTTGAAAATTTCACCTTCAAGACAGGTGAAACCATGACTCAACAATACTTCAGGTATGTTGAGATTGTGAATACTCTAGCTGACGTTGGAGTAACCATTGAGAATAGAGATATTGTTAGGAAGTTCATGTCCTTTCTTCCCAGACAATGGACACACTATTGTATGGTTATTAAGAGGACTAAAAACCTCAAGACTCTTACTCTCACTGAGTTATATGGAATACTCAGTGGATACCAGATGGAGATGAACATGCAAAATTCATCTGGTAACTCCAACACTCATAGAGTTCAGCCCTCCATGTGGTTGAAAGGGATGGCAGAGAACCACAGCACCATCTCATCTGCTACCCTGAAAAATCACAAAAGGGTCCTTTCATCACCTTTTTAGAGACACCAAGGGAAGGCTACATCCCTAGAAGCCCATTCCAGGAGACAAGTTCTTCACAAGCTTTTGTGTCTTCTGATGAAAGTTCAGGCAACTTTCTCTTCACCTTTGAAGACCTGGACTGTATCCATCCAGATGATATGAAATATATGGAAATAGTTCAGTAGATGGCTCTACTCACTCATAGAGCCCAGAAGTTCTACAAGAGGACTGGGAGAAGGTTTTCCAGCAATGCAGTCAGTGGAAAGTTCGGGCTGGACAAAAGCAAGGTAAAGTGTTACAACTGTAACCAAATGGGACACCTTGCCAGGGAGTGCAAGGCACCAAAGTCAAATGGTGGCCAAGCACAATCCAGGCCAAACTACACTGAGGAGCTCACCAGAATGAGAAGCCAAGACAGCAAGCTGCAGTTGCTGTTGAAGAAGGAGGCTTTGACTGGAGCTTTCAGGTTGAGGATGCTTCTCCAAACCAAGCACTAATGGCAGATCATGATGAAGCCAAGGTATTGGAACATCTTTGTACTCTGAATGCATTGTAAAGTTAATAGATACAGGTCCTATAACTTAGAGATGAGATTGATCTTGAGTCCTTAAATATCTTAAAAGCTGACTTTAAAAAGCTAAAATGATTATAAACTTAAGATAGAAGATCTAAAGAAAACCATTTCAACTCTTAAGCATGAGCATACAAATACAGGACTCAAATCAAAGATCTCATCACAAAGTTAACTGAATGCCAGGCTGAGCTTGTGATCAGCAAAGCCAGGGCAGAAAAATGTGTTCTTGAAGAAGAGACCTTTAAGAACATAATATCCTCATCCCTCCATGCAAAAGTTTGTTATTAGAATAAGCAGGGACTGGGATCTACTGAGATAGCTCCTCCACACACTCTACTATCTGTAAGATCTCCAAGGTGTGGAACTTGTGAAGATGAGCTTCCCCTCATAGACCCCATTGTTGAAGAGGATGAAGAGGAGATAGTGGAGGATGACTCAGAGAAGAGTGAAGAAGGTCATCCTAAGAAGGGTCACTATTCTCTTGAGGAGAGGAAAGAGGCTGGAATGACCAAGTCAAAGAGAAAGAACTTGATTAGAAGAGCGAAGAGAAGATCAAAGAAGGCTCAAGAAATCAAGGCCACTTTTGACTCAAAGCAGAAACAAGTGTTTATTTCTGTAGGTTTTGAAGTGGTAAAGACTGAAAACTCAACTATGAACTCTAGTACCAGGAGTTCTAGTTTAGTTCCAAATCATTCCAGCAAGAAAAAAAAGACTGACCAGCTGTGTACCACTTCTACACAGCCTGAACCATCCAGCTCCAAGAGAAAGTCTCTCCCTAAGAAGCTTGTTGCTTCATCTGCAAAGATGAAGGTGGAGAAGGAAAGTGATCAAACTCAATCTTGCTCTCAAAAGAAGACTCTTAGAAAGAAGGAACTCAACTGTGTCATGTGTGGTAGTACTTCTCATATGGCTAAGGATTGCAAGTACAATCCCAAAAGTACCATCCACATGACCAAGAAGAACATTTCTGAGAAGAAGAAGGAACCAATAGCTTCAGAAGGAAAATCTGTTTCCTTCGAAAGCTCCAAAATGAAGAAGAAGACAAGTGAAAAATTGCCTTCGGAAGAAAAGTTGGTCTCGCAAGAAAGGAATGCTTCCGAAGTAGTAAAGCTTGCAGCAGTAAAAGCTAGATCTTCCGAAGGTCTAGTCTCCAAGACTTCTGAAGTTGTCAAAACTTCCGAAGCTTTGAAGGTCAGGCCCAATCTTCCAAAGGTGGTGTGGAAGATGAAGGAAGACCATGGACTAAAAGTTCTTCATCAACAACAGCAAATGATCCTCAAAGCTTGAATATAAGATCACTACTGTTGCATTGTCTTCAACTCATTTTAATAAGCCCAAGACCAATAAGGATTGGGTTTCTAAGGGTAACTAATCACCTCTTTTTATGTAGGAACAACTAAAGACCAAGAAGAACGTTTGGTTATTGATAGTGGCTGTTCCAGGCACATGACTGGCAATGGTTCTCTGCTTCAAAACTTTGAGAAAATTGATGGAGGACCTGTTGCTTTTGGAGGGGATTCTGGCGGTTACATTTCTGGAAGGGGCAGAGTCACAAATGGTAAGCTCAGCATTGAAAAGGTAAACTTTGTCAAAGAGCTTGGATACAATATTCTGAGTGTATCCTAATTTTGTGATCAGAAACACATATGCTCTTCACTGAGCATGAGTGCATTGTTCTCAAGCCCCGGGTGGCCATTCCTCAAGAGCATATCCTGCTCAGAGCCCCAGGAGAGGGAACATGTACAAGATGGATTTACATGAAACATCTCCCTCAGGAGAAGTTTCTTGTTTTCTGTCTAAAGCAAATAGTGATGAGTCATTCCTTTGGCATAAAAGAATATGTCCATGTAAACTTTAAGAACATGAATAAATTGATTAGAATGATTTGGTAACTGGAATGCCAAAGAAAGAGTTTACAAGTGATGACCACTGTGTTGCATGCCTGAAAGGGAAGCAACACAAAGTGTATCACAAACAAAGGAAATGAACTCCATCACTACTCCCCTACACCTATTACATATGGACTTGTTTGGCCCCACCAGTGTAATGAGTTTAGGAAGGCCTCTTACTGCTTAGTGATCACAGATGATTTCATAAGATTCTCTTGGGTCTTTTTCCTTAGAACTAAGGATGAGACCCCTGAGATCTTGAAGAATTTCATTCTGAAAATTGAGAATCAATTTGATCACAAGGTCAAAACCTAAGATGTGATCAAGGAACAGAATTTAAGATCCAAATCCTTGATACATTTTATGATGAAAAGGGTATTACAAGACAATAGTCTAAACTGCCCATCACCTAAACTGCCCATCACCTTCTGGGCAGAGGCTGTTAACACAGCCTGCTATGTGCAAACAGAGTTTTAGTGGTTAAGACTCATGTAAGACTCCTTATGAGTGTGGCATAAAAGGAGACCATTTATTGGTTTCCTCAGGTCATTTGGATGTCCTTGCACCATCTTGAATACCAAAGATCAAGTAGCCAAATTTGATGAGAAGTCAGATGATGGACACTTTATTGGATACTCTTCCCAAGCTAAGGCTTATAGAGTATACAATCTCAGAACTAGAGTAGTTGAGGAGTCAGCCAATGTGACCTTCAATGAGCACACTCCAAGTGTGAAAGGTTCTGGTCCAGATTGGCTATTTGATCTTGACTTAGTTACCAACTGTTTTAACAAGTCTTGTGAGAATGTTTCAGGATCTACAAATAATATATCAACAGGAGATCTGACCCAAGATTTGAGCTGAGAAGACCAAGCAAGATTATGACTTCAGCTCCTTTGGTGACTAACCCTGCAAATGAAGATCCTATCAGCACAAACTTGACAAATTCAGCTGATACATCTGAGGTACCTTCAAATTCCAGCTCAGAGGTTCAAAACTCAAGAGAAGGAACTTCAAATGCAGGAGGAAATGGAGGTGGTGACAGTGATCAAGAATTTCTTGATGCTGATAACCACTCCATAGAGGACAACATAAATGATGTCACACATTCATTGGATCAAGTCTCACTTGATAAATGTGCTGATGTGGTGGGTGACACTCCATTGCCAGATCTAAATTTCTCTAATCTAGATCTGTCTAACCAACTTGCTGTGATCCCTCAACTAAGGATCCACAAGTCACACCCCACACAAACATCATTGGAAATGTTGATACTGGGGTGAGAACAAGAGGACAAACCCATGATCAAAATGTTTGTCTGCACTCTTGTTTCTTGTCCCAGATTGAGCCAAAGAAAGTTGATGAGGCTCTGAAGGATGGAAGCTGGGTTGAAGCTATGCAAGAAGAGCTACTTCAAATCAGAAGACAGAAGGTTTGGAACCTATGTCCTCTTTCTCAATGGAAGACTGTCATAGGAACCAAATGGGTTTTTAGGAACAATAGGGATGATAGAGGAATTATCATCAAGAACAAGGCTAGACTGGTTGTCCAGGGATACACACAAGAAGAAGGAATTGATTACACGATGTCTTTGCTCCTGTAGCAAGACTTGAAGCTGTAAGAATATTCCTGGCTTATGCTGCATCCAAGGATTTCAAGGTCTATCAGCTTGATGTAAAGTGTGCCTTCCTTTATGGGGTGATAGATGAAGAAGTTTATGTCAAACAATTTCAGACCCGGATCATCCTGATTATGTCTTCAAGCTTGATAAAGCTCTATATGGACTGCATCAAGCTCCAAGAAAGTGGTATGAGACACTATCAAAGTATCTTTGTCAGCATGGATACAAAAAGGTACTATTGATGGAACTCTCTTCATCAAAGAAACAGGAAATGACATAATGCTAGTTCAGATATATGTAGATGACATTATCTTTGGTTCAACTAATTCAAAGCTCTGCAAAGACTTTGAAATGCTGATGAAGAATAGATTTGAAATGAGTGCCATGGGGGAACTCAACTTCTTTCTAGGAATTCAAGTGAAGCAGTCAATCAAAATATGTACAAGACATACTTACAAGATTCAAGATGACTGATTGTAAGGTTGCAAAGACACCCATAGCCAGAAACCACTCCTTGGTCCTGATCTTGAGGGGGAGTGTGTTGATGAACATCTCTACAGGGCTATGATTGGGTCTCTTATGTACTTACTGCTAGCCGGTCTGATATCATGTTTGCCACATGTATATGTGCAAGATATCAAGCCAACCCCAAGATGTCACACCTAGTTACCGTCAAAAGAATTCTAAGATACCTCAAAGGTGCCCCTAAACTTGGCCTTTGGTATCTAAAGAATTAAGACTTTAATCTGTATGCTTATACAGATGGTGATTATGGTGGCTGCAACATGACTGCAAAGTCTACATCTGGGGGATGTCAATTCCTTGGTGGAAGGATAGTCTCCTGGTAATGCAAGAAGCAATCCTGTGTGTCTGCATCAACTGCTGAAGCTGAATACATTGCTGCTGCAAGCTGCTGTGCTCAAGTGCTGTGGATTCAGAATCAGATGCTAGACTATGAGTTTAATTTCAAGGAGACTCCTATCCATATAGACAACAACAGTGCCATCTCTATTACAGAGAATCCTGTGCAGCACTCAAGGACCAAGCACATCAACATCAGGTATCATCTGATTAGAGATAATTTTGAAAAAGGATTAATCAAACTAATCAAAGTTAATACAAATGAATAATATGCTGATCTGTTCACCAAAGCCTTTGATGAACAGAGATTTAAATATCTTATATCAGCCATTGGGATGATTAACTTTGAATAGATTTTCTTTAAACACGTAATCAACCTTATTTCTTAAAATTGTGTGTCCTAAGTTGTCTATTAGATCACCCTCATAAGCCCAGTTCTCTTTGAAGGTAAATTAAAATTTCAAATGATATTCCTTAGATTTGTGAAAATTTATTATTTTGTCTCGGCAGAACTCAAATTACCTTCGGAAGAAATTTTTGTCTTTAAATCATTTAACTACTTATCAGAGTTTACCTTCGAAAGAAATTCTTGGAATATCTTCTGAAGCTTAAATATGATTATAAGTACTTAAATGCATTCAAAGAACAAATGTCTTTCGAACGCAATTAAGTCTAGGAAGATTTTTTATCCAAGGATAACAATTTTCTCAGACTTAGTTCTTCCGAAGCAAAATATAAGTCGGAAGAAATTTCTTTAAGTATATTTCTTCCGAAGCCAAATTTTCACAACTCTTTGAAATATCTTCCGAAGCAAAATTGCCTTCAGAAGCTTTGCTAAAAAGCTTCCGAAGCAAAAATACCTTTGGAAGATTTGCAACTTCCAATGCGGATTTCAAAGTTTATCTTTTTGTCTTAACTTTGACTCAAATCCACATCATATATCTTCTCAACGGTTCCACTTCATCTCTCTACTCTCACAAATCTTTAACCTAAATTCTCCCAAAATTCACCTTCTTCTTCCTTTCTTCACTGATAAGATTCACCTAAATGGCCAACATCGATCGTCGAAACGACCCAAACTTCTCCATGCACCTACACAGGCAACACAATCAAGTTGCCCTGTTGCACTCTAAGAAGGATCCAAGTTTCTCCGACGTGTGTAGGTACCTTTCTTCGTCTCACTACCTCACCTCCCTTACAATCGATCCTCCTCTCTATGAGGATCAGTTGCTTGAATTCTGGCGGACCTGTCAAGAGGTCACCATGGATGGGGAGAGGGCACTGGCTGCTACAGTGCAGGGAGGACTGTTTTCATCACTCCGGCCATCATAAACACTCATTTGCAGCTGGATGATGAAGCAGGTGAACTGTCCTTCCCAAAAGATGCTGTCAACCATTCCTTCCAGCAGATGGGCTATGAAGGTGACTTCATGTCAAAACCTTCAGGAAGGGGAAGGTCTCATCCCAGTGGAAATACCTCCTCCATGTCATCATACACAGTTTATCTAACAAACATGGGGGATGGGATCAAGTTCCAGAAGACCTCTCCTTCATAGTCCATGGGATGGTACACGGAGTCAAGTTCAGGTACTCTCAATTTGTTTACACAAATTTGCTTGCTAACTTGGACTCCTTAGAGTATTACATGTTCCCCAGGTATGTTCAACACATTCTCAACTGTGAATTGGGCTCACAGTTGAGGGGGACAGGTAATATTCTTAAATTGGGACAAATAAGGCCCGGCATTTTCAAAATCTTGAAAAAGCCAACTGTTGGCTTCTCAGGGGTAGAAACAGCCCTTGTCCTAAAAATGTTTGAGCTCATTGCTCAGGGTGACAACCTAGCAGCACCAGCTAGTGTTGATCCCACACCCTCCACCTCTCAACCACCTCAAACACAGCCTACCATCACCATCACCTACACTAGAAAGCGTAAACGAACCCCTGCACTTGCTACTGAGCATGTGCAGGCACATATATCACAACCCATATAGGAGGAAGTGGAATCTCGAGCTCCCACTTCCCCTGAGGAGCAGACCACTCCCATCCTTGAAATGATCAGTGCTAGGTTCCTCATGCTCAGCCTGATGAGCTCACAACCCCACAAACAGCCTTAAGCCATCACTCTGAGTCTCAACACTCAAGTGATCAACCTTCTGGGGACAGCTACCATCCCCAACCTCTAGACCTTAACCGACCCATCTCCAGCCTTGATTTTACTCTGATGAAGATTTGGGCTTCAGTGAGTACCATGAATCTCTCCTCTCTTCCCACACTCTAGGAGAGATGAGTACTCCTGCTTCTCCCACTTCTAGCCCACATCAGCAACCCCCTACTGAGGTGGATCTTCCTGAACTTGTTCAGGAGACCCATATGGAAGAGGCTCTCACTTTTGCAAGTGATTACATAACTAGGACCTCAACCATGGCAACCCAGCCTATTGACACTTCTCTGGAAGTTGTCATGCGGCAAGGGAAATCCAGCAGCCAAGAACCACATGCTGGTGGTGAGGAAGAAGACTTAGGTCCAATTCTCTCATCCCCCAATGATTCTTCATCTGAAGATGAGGGGAGTCTGAAACAAAGAGTGCACCTACTGACAAATACATGCACTTACTTGGTTTCAAAGATAAGTCACTTGGAGTCTCAAGTGACTTTCTTGCTAAAAAGGGTCAATGACCAGCAACTTGAGATCACCGATCTCAAGGGCCAGTTAGCTGAGAGACCAATGAGGACAACTCAACCAGGCCCACAAGAACCTGTGATTGTTATGGATCAATCTCCCAGCTCACCTATGCAAGAGGGTGATGCTACCAAAAAAGGGGAGGAAATCCTAACAGTCACAGAACCTGGGAGTTCTTCCCAGAGTATGGACATAGAGGAATCACCACCCTCTCTTGCAGTTGTCCACACTCAGCAACCTCCTCAAGTCAGAGATCTAGACTTGCTTTTTCAACATCTTTTTGAGGAGGGAATCCCAAGAGCAATGTCTGCCCCTTCTGAGAATCCAATCATGGGTTGGGGGTATGACAGCAACAAGAGAGCTCTTGTAATCTCTAGAGCTCAGGGTCAACTAGAAATTTTCAACATTTCACACCTGAGGCTCTATGAGAGTACATATCTGGTGGATCTGCCACTTGTCAACCCTAGCACCAACAGACAAGCTGCCAGATTGGCTGACCGGATACAAGACAGGGTGCTAAAGAATTCAAATGGAGATCAAGATTATATAGACAGAGGCTAGCAGTGAGGCCTTTGGTCAACTGGAAGTTGAGGTGGACCCTAAGATTAACTTCGAAAGGAAATCCTTGATTGAAGGCCCAGAGGTTGAGCCTGTGAACCTTGAGACAGGATCTCCTTCTACACCCTTTACCTCTCAGTGAGGCACCAGCTGGTGATGGTGCTTCATAACTGTAACACCCGAATTCTTGTCAAATAAAAAAAAAGAAAAAGAAAAGAAAAGTATCTTGCAAAAGGGAAAAAGGAGCAAAGGTGGAGGGGCTAAGTGAAGAAGTACAAAACTTAATATTTAACAATTCTTTAAGTATGGCCGCCCACACATGCACTCTCTCTCCCTGCTATTCGACTGGAAAGAAGAAAGAAGAAGAAGCTGCTCTCTCGTTTATTCAAGGAAGAAAGGCTGATTTTCATAAAATTGGTGAGTGTTCTTTGTATATTGGCTCGGTTTTGGTGGGTTTTTGACCATGAAACCGATTTTCATGTGTTTTATTTGCTTGGTTGTTTGCTTGGTTGTGTTTTAGGTGTTTGAACTCTTGTGCCTTCAAGTTTGGTGAATTTTTACTTGAAGACTACATTAGGTGAGTTCTAGGCCCCGGGTTTAATGTGTTTTTAAACTCTTTGGGGCTGAAAATGCATGATTAAAATGTTTTACAACTGTTAGGTATGTACCCTGTAGTATATGTGTTTTATGTGGTATTTATGGTTGTATATGTGTTTCTTGATGCTTAGAATGATTGATACAACTTAGAACAGTTAGAATGCAGATTGGGTTTGGAATAAGTCTAAAATATGCACAACTGCTGGTCATGCGCCCAATAGGGGCTAATTGCCTCCGAAACAGTACCTCATGCGCCTGAAAATTTTATCAAAATATACTAACTGTTAGGTCATGCTCCCCATAGTACCCATGCGCCTAAGTTCCTCATGTGCCTACTGCCCAGTGACTAAGTGTAAGTACATGCACCCATATAGTAGTCATGCGCCCAGAAGTTTTCCTCAGGCGCCTAAGTGTTAGTACATGCGCCTGCATAGTGTTCATGCGCCCAAGCGTACTCACTGCAGTGCCTGCTAGTACTCATGCGCCTAAAGACTTAGAAAATTCTGGAATTTTGGAAAAAAAGGAAATTTAAGGAATTTCTCTGGGATGTTTTGATGGTTGTAATTGTTCATTTTAATGCATGTTTGGGCTGTTCTTATGTTCCCTAGTTGTCTCTATCACATGTGACTTTAACGTGGTGTGATATATTCGTATACGCAAAGTATTATCCTTAAGAAAGTGAAAGATTTGACTAATGCACAGTTGGAACATAAATAAAATGAATGAAAAGTCTTGCAAGCAAAATTTAAGGAGGTTCACAATCCATTGAGGGTTGTCAGCTCAACTGTGTGTCTTATAGCATTCGATCTTGGCTAACCCATGAGGGTTCACACACAGGGGGATCGGTCTTAGTGATTGATCATACGTACGAAACGGGGTCCTTGTCACTTACCCGAGAATGAAGTGGCTTTGTGCCAACGATGAGGGTAAAGTTATGACAGGATCTAGAAATATTGAAAGATAATGAAAATGTCGAACCGAATGAATGCTGGATAAATAAAATATAATCAAATTATACCTTGATGTATATATGATGAATGCCACATGCGAAAGTAAATGAAATATTTATAAAAAGGATATTTCATATATAAATCTTACAAGGTATTTTAAACGTTTTAAAACTATAACTCACTCAGCACCGCTGACTTTATGCATTTTCAGTTGGCAGTAAATGTTGTTGAGGATGGCACGCGGGGAAGCTACTTGTCAGGATAGACTGGCATCCGTTCATGCTTAATGATTTTGTTGTATTGTAATGCAACTAATAGATTAATTTTGTAACCCTAACTTACAACGATGCATTATTTTGCAACAGTTATTATATGCATGAATGTTTTGTTAACTTAATTCCGCTGCGATGTTATATGAAATGTTTTATTGTTTTATATGTATAATGCTATTATTGACCAACTGTGAGGTCTCCGGGAACAGGGCAGGCCTTACAACACCTCTCTCTGGCCAGAGTTTGACAGCTGAATCAAGCAATAAAGGCCAAAGCTCTCTCCTACCTGAGTCACCAAGGCCTGTGGTTGACAAAGGAAAAGAAAGTTAACTCTTGAGGAGATGGAGGAGGAGAGAGAAAGAGGGAGAGGAAGCTGATGGGAGAGAGAGTTCAAATGGTTCCCCAAGGTTCATGAAAGCTGCAATCCGGGCTGCACCCAGGCCAACACTCAAGAAGATGAGTTGAGGACAGCCAGGTTAAACTACCTGGGAACCAGAAACTACAATGTTGATGAATTCATCTCTCTCCTCTTAGAGGAGTTGAATGAACTGGCTGACACTGAGTTGTCAAAGAGAGGAGGGAGACAAAGGATGCAAACTGCTCCTCAAAGTCAAAGAACAAAGGAGGCTGAAAAGACTCTACAAAGATGCTCCTATCCTCTCCCCAGTTCAAGAAAGTCCTGAGCCAGAGACTGTGGCCACTGAACAATCTCAGGTAGTTTAATGAAGAATAAATACTAAAGATTGATCAACTACCTGAGTTCCACAGGTCTCTATCAGACACCTACACTTCTTCCCTTATCTATGAGTACATAAAGTTGAATACAAGCAGCTGGAAGAACAAACCAAAAGAGAGAGAAAAGCTGCAAAGAAGAGATTAAGGAAGAAGCTGTAAAGTCAAGTAGCCATCATCCTCAAAAGCCAAAAGAAGTCTGCTGACAGACAAAGGATGATGAGCTTCTTGAGCTGTATGGGTTCCCCGGAAGGAGGCTTGGTCCTATGTCTCTATTCACAAT
>CM046438.1:46285937-46380405 GCA_025506505.1 Flaveria sonorensis
TTTATCCTTTTTGTATTAGATAAGGAGATGGCATGTCATAGTCACTAGTAAAAAGGCAATCTGCCTTTTGACTTTACATTGAACTTATTGTCTAGATTAGTGTTTTCAGCTGGCCTTCAAAGTTTGGCCGGCTGTAGGATGTAGTATAAAGTATCTTAAGTACTTGTATTTAGATTTAAGCTTTGTAACACTTGTAAGAACTTGAGAGCAATATACATCATTCTTGAAAACCATATTTAAGTGTTCTTGTTCTTGTTCTTTTACTTGTGTTCATTGTATCATCACTAACCTGTTCCCCATTTGATCTGTTAAGTGTTTCAAACTCTCTCCACATTGTGAAACTGTTGCATTGACCACCTTCCTGATCTTGAAATTGGTATCAGAGCATTTCAGGCTCTTGATTGTAAGATCTCACCATCTTAGATCACTTCAGTTTCACAAAACACTTATCAACTCAAATGGCAGCTCTTTCTAAGGCTGATATGGAAACCGATACTACGACAAAGTCTCCACTGATCACTCATGATGATTTTGATACTTGGTGCCAACATATGGAAGGGTTCATCAAGTCTCAAGACAGTAGGATGTGGAGGTTTGTTGTTGAAGGACCTCACATCCTAAGCACCTCTTCAGCTACTGCTGTAAGTGGGATGATACCAAAGGAAATGGTTGACTACTCTGAAGAAGAGTGGAAGAAAATAGATGTAGATCAGAAAGCCATGTCCGCTCTTCAAACGACTCTTCCAAACTCCATATATAGGCTTCAAGAAGTGCAAAACTGCTAAGCAACTTTGGGATGCATTAAAGCTCATGTATGAGGGGTATGAGGAAGCCAAGGAAAACAAGAAAGACATTATGAAGGCAATTTGAGAACTTCACCTACAAGATAGGTGAAACCATGACTCATCAATACTTCAGGTATATTGAGATTGTGGATACTCTAATAGATGTTAGATCAAGCTTGAGAATAGGGACGTAATGAGGAAGTTCATGTTCTCTCTTCCCAACAATGGACTCACTACTATATGGCCATCAAAAGAACTGTGAACCTCTCTACTCTTACTCTCACAGAGCTGTATGGTATCTTTAGCGGTTACCAGATGGAGATGAACCTATAAAATCCATCAAGCAGCTCTTCCAACAATCAGTAGAGTTCAGCCCTTCATATGGTTGAATAGGAGAGCAGACCACAGAATCATCTCATCTGCTTCCCTGATAACTCACAAAAGGATCCTTTCATCACCTTCCCTAAGACACCAAGGGAGAGCTACATCCAGGAAGCCCATTTCAAGAGACAAGCTCTGCTCAAGCCTTTGTGTCTACGGGTGAAAGTTGTGGAAACTTTCTCTTCACTCCTGAAGACTTGGATTGCATCTATCTAGATGATTTGGAGTACATGGAGATGTTTCAACAGATGGCTCTCCTCACTCACAGAGTCAAGAAGTTTTATAATAGAACAGGAAGAAAGTTTCCAAGTAATGTGGTCAGTGAAAAGTTTGGCATGGATAAAAGCAAGGTGAAGTGTTACAACTATAACCAAATGGGACACTTTGCTGGAGAGTGCAAGGCACTAAGGACAAATGGTGGCCAGGCATAATCTAGACCAAACTACACTGATGCAGCTCCCAGAACTAAGAAGCCAAGCCAACCTAAACAACATGCTGTTGTTTCTGTTGAAGAAAGAGGCTTTAACTGGAGTTTTCAGGTAGGAGATGCTTCTCCAAACCAAGCAATGATGGCTGATCATGAAGAAGCCAAGGTATTAGAACATCTTTATACTCCTGAATGCATTGCTAAAGTTAATATATACAGGTCCTACAACTTGGAAGTGAGATCTGACCTTGAGTCCTTAAACATTTTAAAAGCTTATTTTAAAAGAGCAGAAAATGATTATAAACTTAAAATTAAAGATTTAGAGAAACCATTTCTACTCTTAAGCATAAGCATACAAACTATAGGACTCAAATCAAAGATCTCATAACCAAGTTAACTGAATGCCAGGCTGAGCTTGTGATCAGCAAAGCCAAGGCAGAAAAATGTGTTCTTGAAGAGGAAACCTTCAAGAACATAATAGCCTTATCCTTGCATGCAAAGTTTGTTACCAAAATAGGCAGGGACTAGGATCAAGTGAGATAGATCCTCCATACAACTTCTATCTATTAGATCTCCAAGGTATGGAACTTGTCAAGATGAGCTGCCTTATATTGATCCTATCCAATAGATGGATGAAGATGTAGAGGAGATAATGAAGGATGAACCTGAGATGAGTGACAAGGGTTATCCTAAGAAGGGACACTATTCTCTTGGAGAGAAGAACGAACCAGGGGTGACCAAGTCTGTAAGAAAGAAGTTGATCAGGGTTGCCAAAAGAAAGTCAAAGAAAGCCCAAGAGATCAAGGCCATCTTCAACTCCAACCAAAAGCAAGTTTTCATTTCTGTTGGATTTGAAGTGAAAAGACTAAGACTCAACAATGGACTCTAGTACCAGGAGTCCTAGTTCATGACCAAATTATACGGGTCAAGAGAAGAAGGCTGATAAAATATGCACCACTGCTGCACAGCCTGAACCATCCAGTTCCAAGAGCAAGCCTCATCCCAAGAAGCCTACTGCATCATCTGAGAAGATGAAGAAGGAAGTGGAAAGTGATCAAGCTCAGCCTCCCACTCAAAGAAGACTTGCAGAAACATGCCAACTGAATGCATCATATGTGGTAGTACTTCTCACTTTGCCAAGGATTGCATCTACAATCCCAAAAGTACTATCCCCATGATCAACAAGAAAACTTCTGAGAGGAAGAAGAAGATAGCTTCGAAAGGAAAATCTCTTCCTTTCGGAAGCTCTATAGTAAAGAAGAAGATAAGTGAAAACTTACATTCGGAAGAAAATTTGGTCTCGAAAGAAAGTAATGCTTCCAAAGTACTAAAGTCTACTGCAGTGGATGCAAAAGCTTCCGAAGGTCCATTCTCCAAAACTTCCGAAGTCATCAAAACTTCTAAAGTGTTGAAGGCCAAGTCTAGTCTTTCAAAGATGGTATGGAAGATGCAAGAAGGCCATGTGACTAAAAGTTCTTCATCAACAACAGCAAATGATCCTCAGAGCTTGCATATAGGATCAATTACTATTGCATTATCTTCAGTTCACTTTGACAAGCCCAAGACCAATAAGCCTTGGGTTTCCAAATGTAACTAACCATCTCTTTATGTGAAGGAACAGCTAAAGACCTAAGGGAATGTATGGATCATTGATAGTGGTTGCTCCAGGCACATGACAGGCAATGGCTCTTTGCTTCAAAACATTGGAAAAATTAATGGAGGGCCAGCTGCTTTTGGAGGAGAGAAGAATGAAGAAGTAGAAGAGATAGTGAAGGATGAACCCGAGGTGAGTGAGAAGGGTTATCCTAAGAAGGGTCACTATTCTCCTGAGGAAAAGAAGGAACCAAGGATGACCAAGTCTTCGAGGAAGAACTTGATAAGGGTAGCCAAAAGAAAATCGAAGAAAGCCCAAATCAAGGCCATTTTCAACTCCAAGCAAAAGCAAGTTTTCATTTCTACTGGAATTGAAGTGGTGAAGATTGAAGACTCAACCATGGACTCTAGTACCAGGAGTCCTAGTTCATGTCCAAATCATCCTGGTCAGGAGAAGAAGGCTGATCAAATATGCACCACTGTTGCACAGCCTGAGTCATCCAGTTCCAAGAGCAAGCCTTACCCTAATAAGCCTACTACATCATCTAAGAAGATAAAGAAGGAAGTGGAATTGATCAAGATCAACCTCTTGCCAACTGAATGCATCAAGTGTGGTAGTACTTCTCACTTTGCCAAGGATTGCATCTACAATCCCAAAAGTACTATCCCTATGATCAAGAAGAAAACTTCTAAGAAGAAGAAAAGATAGCTTCAGAACTTGTCAAGATGAGCTGCCCTTCATAGATATCATTCAAGAAGAGGATGAAGATGAAAAAGAGATAGTGAAGGATGAACCTGAGGTGAGTGATAAGGGTTATCTTAAAAAGGGACATTATTCTCCTGAAGAGAAGAAAGAATCAAGGATGACCAAGTCTGTAAGCAAGAACTTGATTAGGGCAGCCAAAAGAAAGTCCAAGAAAGCCTAAGAGATCAAGGCCACTTTCAAGTCCAAGAAAAAGCAAGTTTTCATCTCTGCTAGATTTCAAGTGGTAAAGGCTGCAGACTCAACTATGAACACTAGTACCAGGAGTCCTAGTTCATGTCCAAATCATCTTGATCCAGAGAAGAAGGCTGATAAAATGTTACCATTGCTGCATAGCTTGAACCATCTAGTTCCAAAAGCAAGCCTCATCTCAAGAAGCCTGCTGCATTATCTGAGAAGATGAAGAAGGAAGTGGAAATGATCAAGCTCAGCCTCCCACTCAAAAGAAGATGCTTAGAAGCATGCTAACTAAAGCATCATGTGTGGTAGTACTTCTTACTTTGCCAAGTATTACATCTACAATCCCAAAAGTACTATCCATATGAACAAGAAAAAAACTTCTAAGAAGAAAAAAAAATAGTTTCGGAAGGAAACTCTCTTCGTTTTGAAAGCTCCAAGGTAAAGAAGAAGATAAGTTAAAACTTACCTTCGGAAGAAATTTTGGTCTCGGAAGAATGTTGCATTGGATGCAAAAGCTTCCGAAGGTCCAGTCTCAAAAACTTCCAAAGTCATCAAAAATTCCAAAGTCATCAAAACTTTCAAAGTCATCAAAACTTACGAAGTGTTGAAGGCCAAGTCTAGTCTTCCAAAGATTGTGTGGAAGATGAAGGAAGGCCATGTGACTGAAAGTTCTTCATCAACAATAGCAAATGATCATCAGAACTTGAACATAGGATCAATTACTATTGCATTATCTTTTGTTCACTTTGACAAGCCCAAGACCAATGAGGCTTGGGTTTCCAAATGTTACTAACCATATCTTTATGTGGAGGAACAACTAAAGACCAAAGGGAATGTATGATCATTAACAGTGGCTGTTCCAGGCACATGACAGGAAATGGATCTTTACTTCAAAACTTTGAGAAAATTGATGGAGGGCCAGTTGCTTTTGGAGGAGAATCTAGTGGATACATTACTGGAAGGGGCAGGTCACAAATGGTAAGCTTAACGTTGAAAAGGTAAACTTTGTCAAGGAGTTTGGGTATAATCTTCTGAGTGTATCCCAATTTGTGATCAGAGACACAACATGCTCTTTACTAAGCATGAGTGCATTGTTCTCAAGCCTAGGGTGGTCATTCCTCATGAGCATATCCTGCTCAGAGGCTCCAGGAAAGGGAACATGTACAAGATGGATTTTCAGGAAACATCACCTTCAGGAGAAGTTTCTTGTTTTCTATCTAAAGCCAATAGTGATGAGTCTTTCCTCTGGCATAAAAGAATGTGCCATGTAAACTTTAAGAACATGAATAAACAAATTAAGAACGATGAATTGTTTCAAAACACAGTGACTTGTTTAATTCTATTTCGTTCATCAGTCATGCCTTTTAATCAATTCAAACTCTCATCTTTCCTTCTAATTAGTGAATCAATATAGAGGGTTCAAACTCATTTGTATCAGATTTTAAATGGCTCTGATACCACATGTAGAATTGATTTCTACATATGATATCATTTATACAAGTCCCAAATCAATCAATAGAGTGAACTTACTTGAAGGAGATGATTCCATCTTATGAGTATGAGAAGATGAAGAAGTCATGATTAATCTGATTGAAAGTCTTGTTTGCCTTCAATTGATGGTTTGAAATTGTTCGTAAACTATTCGGCGGGAAGTTCGTTTATGTTCGTTCGTCTAGTAAATAATCGAACATGAATATGTAAATTTTGTTCGTTTAGTTAAACGAACGAATATGAACACAAGCTGTGTTCGTTCATTTATGTTCGTGAACGTTTGATAATGTGTTCATTTATGTTCGTTAATGTCCGTTCGTGTACGTTCAATAATGTGTTCGATTATGTTCTTAATTTATGTGTTAGTTATTTTTATGACACTTATGTCAAGTGTTTTTGAATATTATGTTACGTGTTTATTTATTTTTGGTAAATTTTATGATGAAAATGCTGATCATTTGTATTTGTTTGTGTTTATAGACTTTTTGTGTCATGTTCATGAACATTTGTTTGTTTTCGTTTGATCCTGTTTGTGTTCGTTTGCGTTCGGTAAGTGTTCACGAACAGTTCATGAATATGTTCATTTCCATAATAAACGAACACGAACAATAAAACCCGTTTGGTAAGTGTTCGTGAACAGTTTATGAACAAGTTTATTTCTTAATGAACGAACACGAACAAGGTCTTGTTCGTGTTCGTTTGGTTCTTTTGCAGCCCTATACCTAGGAGAGAAAAGATGAATTAATAATTTGACAAACAGACTCTTAAATCTTTTAACCACCAATATTTACATATTATCCCCTTAGGTTATTAACTTTCTTCAAATTATATACCTCAAGTATTAAGACCACACACACATAACCCAAATAAATGCCAAATGTTGAAAAGGCCATATAAATATTTCTAACAAAAAGGCATTTCAAATGAAAGCCAATCTTCTATGAGATGAACCAAAATATTCCTTGGGTAAATGAAACTTAGAGATTGTAGATAAATCTAACGACGGATTGGATATTGGTAGTTTGTTGAATCTTAATAGGGTGCTTCTTTACAAATAGAAACGAAGGTTTATGAATAGCCATGATTCTTTGTGGGTTCGAATTATACAAAACTTACATAGAAAGAAACTTGATAACTCAGGTATGTCTAACTCATTAAGAGATAATGAGATCTGGGCTAAAATTATAAAAACCCATGAATTAAAAGATGAATATTTTGTTTCTATTCATTATGTTAAAATAACATGGATAATAAGAAGTAAATGTTATTAGGTTTAGTAAGGTCATGTTCTCTTATGTGACTAGTTTTAGTTTTTTTAACATGGAAAGCCAAAAAAATTGTAAGATATATGTTCAAGTGACTAATTTAGGGTCAATTTGGAGTTGGAGACTGGCGCTTAGGGGAGATTTAGAATATAATCAATTAATGAGCTCAAATCGATGAAATCCAATCTTTTTTTGGGAAATTCAGATGATAAATGAGTTTGGGAGTTGGATCTAGAAGATTATTTTTCGTTGAAATCTATTACAAAATATATTAATAGTAAAACTCTTCTAGATGGGACTCATGTTACTAGATGGAGTATATTTACCCAGAGGAAGATTAATATACATGTTTAGACATTGTTTTTGGATTGCCTTCTGACTAGAATGAATTTAAGGAAGAGAGCTTTTGAAAAAGCATCTAACGATTGTGATTAGAGATGCAAGATAGAATGGATTATGATCCATGGTTTGAAACATGTGTATGGGAGGTTTGTGGTTGCTTCACAAGGGTGGCCTGTAAAACCGACATTGAGGGAGTTTGAGAATTTTGTTGGCTTGCCAAAAAGTTTTACCCGAACAATTAGAAATTTTGTTGATTGGGTCTGTTTCAAAACAAGAAGATGAAGTTCTTTATATTGAGAAGAGCAAAGAAAAGTATAGGCAAGGAGGCAAACACCATAATTCATCATGTTACCATGAAAAGAACAACCATCATAAGCATAGTGAGAAAAGGTTAAGTGATTCTAGTTAAAGGGAGTTGTCAAGTGAAGGGAAACATCATAATGGAAAATAGTTTCAATTTAAATGTTAAAACTGTGGTCCTAAGGGCCACATTATAAAGAATTTTCAAATGAAGGTAAACAAGAAAGGAAATTCTGCCATGATAATCTAATAGCTAACGTAAACCGTACCAGGATATTATCTGCTTTGCCTCCAATGGGTTGCTCATCCAGGAACTCACGGTTTTGTTTTCATCCGACTAGTTGCTCACCCAGACAAATGCGTCTTAGTAGATATCATACCTTTAAATCCACCAGTGGGGTTCTACAGCGAGGAGCCTAACAAACCAAGATCTCAGACACGGTCATATCAAACGACACTATATGCGATTAAAATAATTTGATCATGAAACAGAGTAAAACACAGTTTTCAATGTAATCGATGCAGAAGCGTAAGCATTTATAAAACTATAAGTAATAAATGTGTAAAAAAAGGCACCCAATGAAAAGTAGTAATGTAAATGAATTTGTTTTCAAGTAGTACAGATGATGTATGAGTCTCAAATATACAACCTTAGTCTTAAGCGTGTTGGTGACCTGAGAAAACATGCTAAAGCGTCAACATATGGTTGGTAAGTTCACAAGTGTAAATCAGTATGTAATTGAAATTTGCATGGTAAAGTAAATAAAGCATATTGACAGGTAGCTATCCTATAATCAAGTTACTTAGCATTTTGAACCAAAGCTAGACTGTTTGAAAACACAGGTGGGTTTTGTCAAAAACCCAGTAGTACTACTCAGAATTACCTCGCTAGCTCGTACTAACGGTTCGAGAATGTAAGGACTTTTAAGTATGTTTGCTCATGTGCTCTAAATTATACATAAGTATCCTATCAAAAGCACATCAATTATTCTTTAATATCTTCCTTAAAATGATGAAAATGTACTTAAAAATGTTAAATTGGTTTTCAGGTGTTTAAAAGGGCAAGATGGACAAAAGAAGCATATTTAACAAGAATTTAAAGAAAAGCAAGCTTTAAAGTCCATGCTTGGGCCCGTGCCTCATTAAGCATACCCCCATGACTTGCCTGAAACATACCCCCATGCTTAATTTGGCACACCCCTGTGATTGGACATCTGATAGGACAAAAAGTACTGTTCCCCAAAAGTGAGCATGGGGCCGTGCTCCATCAGTCATGGGGCCGTGCTCCATCAGTCACGGGGCCGTGCTCCATCAGTCACGGGGCCGTGCCCCACCACAAACACGGTGTCGTGCCCAACATCTCCTGCACGTACGAACCGACCAACTTTCGTAAGTATTGTACTAGCACGGGGCCGTGCCTTTTAGGCACGAGGCCGTGTTTAAACACTCTACAAAGCCTATAAATAGAGGCCTAAGTTCCTATTTGGATAAGCTTTTGGGGGGAGAGTTACTCTGCTAAATTCTCTCGGGAATCATGTCTTGAAGACCATTTAGAGGTTCGGGAGGTGCATACAACACTTGAAAGAAGCTCGGGATTGTCTAAACATTATCCATTATGGATAACCAGTTTGATTGTTCCATTGCACTGATAATTTCATATCTATCTTCTATGTTGTTTGTTGTTATGTTCAAGCTCATTATGAGCTAAACTCTCTTTATCTTTCTAATTGGATGAAACTTATGTAATTTGTGATAAACTAATAGTGTGATTTATGTTATGTTAATGTTATGGTAATCTTGGGTAAGCTTTTGATGGATAATGTCTACATTTGAACGGAAAGTTATAAACTTATGATTGGTAATTGTGAATGTCATACAAGGTTGAAAAATATATGAACTAACTTTTTTTCGTGAAACCGGTCTTCATAACAAATCTATGGCTAATGAACTAGAAACGGTTATTAGAAATCATATAAATTTGGCTTTCTAATCATTTGCAAGTTTCCTTTTATTAGTCTGATAAATCTACAGTAATTGTTATGGTTTTCTAAAATTAATGGTATGTTAAAAAGAAACCTGATCATCTCTCTTTCTAACATTAAGTTATGTTTTCAGAAATCATATGTTAAAAGATTACACTAGATCTACCTACATTACTAGTGGCTTTGATTGATCAATACTATAAGTTACATATGCTGGTGTCCTTGTCACTACGGAGCTAGCATATGAGAAATCCACGTTGGTTCGTGTTTATAAACATTAACATAACTACTTAAACTTTTATCTTTATTCACACCATGATATTCATCATAGTTACATAAGTGTAATCTAATTAGGATGATAGCCTTAATTCCGTGTTTTAAAACCCAAAAGTTTTAATCTTGCTTTTACTTTTATTTTAATTATTGCCTCTAAACTCTAAAAAATTTTGTTACATCAATGCAACTTATCTTTTACCTAAAACAGAATCAAATCTGGTAGTCAATCATAAAGGTTGTTGAGTAGGCTCGGTATGTCCACGGATTGATACTCGATTCTTACCATCACTATATTACCACACGACAGGTGAACTTGCCTTTGTATGTGTAGTTTAGTATTAGTAATAACCAATTAAAACTGAATCTGTGTGAAAACCTTTATAAAAATATATATACTTTTCACACGTATCAAGTTTTTGGCACAGTTACCGGGGACACACGATAGTTTTGAAAGACAATTTAAATTTTTGACTATTTTATTTATATCCTGTTAATAATTTATGTTCAAACTTGTTTTATTTTGTTAGTTAGGTTAGTTAGTTTGTCTTAGTTAGTTTGTTTAGTTACATTTTCCTGACTCATTCTAAGCCTTAATTAGTTTATGCTTCCTAAAGTTAGTGTATGTCCGACTCGTCTAGTCCTGAACTTATTTCACCTCTTTCGGAACCCGAATGAATTTTCTGTCAAAGGTTACGCGAAAGACCATGACTAACAACAACAATTATTGAATAGGAAATTTTGGAAGGTACACCATCTAAAGAAGACATGGCTAACCAAGACGAGGAAATGAAGATGACACACTATGCCACACCGTCAATAGATGGTTATGAGTTTAGCATTGTCCAACTAGTAATAGCAGCCAACAATTTGAACAACTCATAAAAAATTCTATTCAGTTCCACAGATTGCAAGATGAAGATCCTAACGCTCACATCTCACGATTCATTCGTATCTGTGCAACTTTCAAAATTAACAACTGTTAAGACGATGCAATTAGACTAAGACTTTTTCCATTTTTACTTCGAGGCAGAGCCATTGACTGGCTTGATTCGCTTCCACCTGGTTCCATCACCACATTGGCGGAAATGGCTGAACAATTCCTTCTGTAATACTTTTCACCCGATTGCACTGCCAAACAGAGAAGCATCATCACAAGCTTTCACCAAGATGATGATGAATCCTTACATGCAACATGGGAGAGATATAAAGGTCTCCTTCGGAGATGCCGACATCACGAACTTGATCTATGGCTATAGTGTCAAACCTTTTACGATGCAATCAGCGGAGCACACAAACAAGCTATCGATCAAAGTGCAAGAGGAGATTTCGGAAGTGGCATGCCAACTGAAGCATACCAAGCCCTAGAAAGAGAAGCTAAGAAGAGCTTTGCTTATAATCCTTTAAGAAACAAACCTAATTCTAAAGGCATCCATCAAGAGGCTTCGAAACCCTAGTTGCAGCCCAATTAGAAGCCCTAACCAAACAATTCAAACAATTGCAAGCCGAACTGAAGAAAACTCCAACGTAATGCAACACATTTGGAATTTCACACAAAACCAACAAATGCCCACAAAGCATGATGATTATGTTGGAGGCCCAAGCAATTCATAACAACACCTCAAATTGGAGAAGCAACTCAAATTACAGAGAATCTGGCAACAACCAATCGTCATCTGGATTCAACAGAAGGCTACCCTACCAATAATAGAAACCACCATACCAAGGTCTAAGCGGTAGTAACCAAGATCTTGGAGCATCATCAATAGAAGACTAATTGCATCAATTGTTGATAACTACACAAGCCATAAATGAATACATTCGGAAATCTGATTGAAGAAATAAGGAGTGGTTCCAACGAAACAAAGCTGACATCAAAAGCAACAAAGCATCATTGCAAACCATTGAACACCAAGTAGGTCAGATAGCATAACAACTATCTGAGTGAGCCCAAGGTGCTTTGCCTAGCAACACTATGAAAAACCTTAATGCACAAGTAAAAGCCATCACCATAAGGAGCGGCAAAACCACTCAAGGTGATGCACCTGCATTACAACCAATCCTTGAAGAAATAGAAAATGAAACTCCAAGTAATGCAAGTGATAAGCAAAAGCAACCTTTTGCTACTGAAAAACCAGCCAGGAAATACGTACCACTACCACCCTATGTTCCACTACCTCCATATCCTAGTCGTTTGAGACAACAACGAATAAAGGCACAATAAGGCAAATTCCTAGGGTTGTTCAAGCAACTCCACATCAATCTGCCATTGGTGGAAGCCTTAACCCAAATGCCAAATTACACTAAGTTCTTAAAGGGTGTGTTGTTAAACAAAAAGAAATTGGAAGATTTATCGTACGTAGTTTTAAATGAGGAATGCTCTGTAGTTCTTCAAAACAAACTACCTCAAAAGATGACTGATCTAGGGAGCTTTACCATACCTTGCCTAATAGGAAATCTTTCCTTTAGTAACACTTTAGCTGACTTAGGTGCTAGCATTAACATTATGCCTTATGTGGTTTCTGAAAAGTTCAATTTAGGTGAACCTAGACTACTCGTATAAGCATCCAGTTAGCTAATCGTTCCATCAAATATCTGAGGGGCATCGTTGAAAATGTTTTAGTTAAAATTGACAAATTCATATTTCCTATTGATTTTGTGATCCTTGACATGGATGAGGACAACAATGTTCCTTTTATCCTAGGTTGACCTTTCATAGCATTCGAGATCATCGAACACGAACTGGAACCCAAAGCTAAACCATCTATCAAAGATCCTTTGGTTTTAGATCTCAAAGAACTTCCACCTCATCTCGAATACACCTTTCTTGAAAACACATCTCAATTTCCTGTCATTGTCTCATCCGCCTTATCGAACAATGAGAAGAACAAGTTGTTCAATATGCTTAAGGCACATAAACGAGCAATTGATTGGAAAATCATGGACATCGAGGGAATCAATCCATCCTTTTGCACTTGTAAAATACTAATGGAGGAGAACTTTAAATCCGTCATTCAACCTCAAAGATGTTTAAATCTGGTCATGCAAGAGGTTGTGAAGAAAGAAGTAATCAAGTTGCTAGATGCCAATTTGATTTACCCTATTTCTGATTCGCCTTGGGTCAATTCTGTCCAAGTTGTCCCAAAGAAAGGAGGAATGACTATTGTAACTAATGAGAAGAATGAGCTTATTCCAACTCGTACGGTTATAGGATTGAGAATTTTACATCATTAGGAACTCATTTGAAGGAACAGTGTTAGGACATAAAATCTCTCGAGCAGGGCTTGAGGTCGATCAAGCCAAAGTCGACACTATTTCCAAACTTTCGCATCCCACTGTTGGGTTAATCTGTTGTTTACGGGTAATGTACGGGTCAAGTTGGTTACTGGTTTTGGGTAAATGGATCTTGAATCAACCATCACATGAATTAAGAAATAGTCAAGTGTTAGACACGTTGGAAAAGGAACAAGTCGTGCATATCCACCAGATCTTTTGTTGAATTAGTATTATTATATTGTTTTGATATTACCACGTTTGTGTGTCAGTATGGCTATATATAGCCTTGTATGTTCATATTTTAATATAAGAAGAAGATCACTTTGTCATCTTCTCTATTGTATCTTCTGCAACTTTATATTTATATATACATACGTGTGTGAGTGTGTCTGTATTTAGAAGGACCTGAACCAACATTTGGTATCAAAGCTCTCGGGTTGAAGAGGTTGTTTTGAGAGTCGTGTTTCGATAGGAGGTGCAACCCTTTGCTGCAGGGGAAAAAGGAAGCAGTATGAAGAACCGGGCCGAAGACGAAGCAGGAGCACTTCACCATAATCATATGTGTTTAGATCGCGAGAAAATAGAAGACTAGGAAGGTAGGAGACCGGGGAGTTCATATGAAGAACACACAAGAAAGAAGTTGATAGAGTATATTAGCAAGAAAGAGAAGAATGAAACCGATGCAAGCATTAGGAAGAAAATAATGAAATTTAAGACCGAGTTACCGGAAATTCAGTACCGGTTTAAGTAAGAAAGGACTATGAGAAGAGACCGAAGCCGTAATAGACCGAATGGCTTTAACGAAGGACCAAAGAACTTTTCATTGACAAGAAAGAGAAGACCGTTAATGGAGAAGAAGAACCAATGCCATGACAGACCGAATGGCATGACTAAGGCCGAACCAATTCTTTTGAAAGACCATAGAACGAACAAAGTTTTCTTTCAAGAAGAAAGCTTAGAGAGACCGAGACCGAGACCGAAGAAGATGATGAAGGAAATATAGAAAGTTGAAACAAGAATGAAGCAAGCATGTAGGTTAAGTGGTTAACTACATGCAACTATCATAATTTTTCCAAGCCAGTAAGTGAAGTCATGAAGCACACAAGCAAGCAGCCAAGTGCCCAAGTTGGTGAAATACAAAGCAAATAGCAAGACTTAAGAAGCAAGTGATTAAAGCAAGAATTGCAAGTGGCAAGCAAAGTGAACAGGAAGCAAGAAAACGAACCCAGCAAGGGAGCAAGAATGATGGTTCAAAAGAAAGAAAAAAAGCAAGTAGGCAGGTAGCAAGTAGCCTGTGAAATAAAGCAAGTCAGCAAGCAAGAAAGCACGAATGTGAAGAAACGAGCCAGATCGGTACGATTCAATTGGGAAGATTAAAGGGGTGAATGTTGGGTTAATATGATGTTTATGGGTCATGTACGGGTCAAGTCGGTTACCGGTTTTGGGTAAACGGATCTTCAATCAGCCATCACGTGAATTAAGAAATAGTCAAGAGTTAGACACGTTGGAAAAGGAACAAGTCGTGCATATCCACCGAATCTTTAGTTGAATTAGTATTATTATATTGTTTTGATATTCCCACGTTTGTGTGTTAGTATGGCTATGTATAGCCTTGTATGTTCACATTTTAATATAAGAGAAGATTTCTTCGTCATCTTCTTTATTGTATCTTCTGCAACTTTATACTTATATATACATACGTGTGTGAGTGTGTGTATTTATAAGGACCTGAACCAACACCCACAACCGTGAAAGCAATTAGAAGCTTCCTAGGTCACGCCAGATTCTATCGACGATTCATCAAAGATTTCTCAAAAATCACACGACCAATGACTCAACTCCTCGAGAAAGACACACAATTCGTATTTTCCGACGAATGCATTAGTGCATTCAATTTGCTGAATGAGAGATTGGTAACAGCTCCGATCATGGTTTTCCCTGATTAGGCACTACCATTTGAACTCATGTGTGATGTAAGTGATTTCACGGTAGGAGCCATGTTAGGCCAATGAAAAGACAAGCAATTCCACCTAATTTACTATGTGAGCAAAACCCTAAACGATGTGCAAGAAAACTACACCACCACCGAGAAAGAGCTTCTTGCGGTAGTTTTCACATTCGACAAATTCCGCTCGTATTTAGTCCTTTCAAAAACAATAGTTTACACCGATCATGCAGTCCTTCATTATATATTCAATAAACAAGATGCAAAGCCGAGGCTGATTCGTTGGAAACTTCTGCTTTAAGAATTTGACATTGAAATTCGTAATAAGACAGGAGCAGAAAATCTAGCGACCGATTATCTCTCGTGTCTTGAAGATTCAAACCTGCACATTCTCAGGAATCCAAGATAAACAACAATTTTCCTAACGAATTCCTTATGCACATCCAATCCTCAATCGATGAACACCCTTGGTTTGCCGATTTTGAGAATTACTTGGCAAGCGGAATCCTCCTTAAAGGAATGACTTATCAGTAAAAAAAGAAATTGTTTACTGACATTAAGCATAACTATTAGGAAGATCTGTATCTTTTGAAAATCGGTGTAGACCAGCTTATTTGAAGATGCGTATACGAAAGTGAAGCACAATAAATTCTAAGGCACTGTCATGAAGGACCCACAGAAGGACACCATGGAGCAACCCTAACAGCCAAGAAAGTCTTTAACTCTGGGTTCTACTGGCCCACGATCATCAAGGTTGCTCACAATATGGTACACACCTGTTATGCATGTTAAAGAGCAACGAATATCTCAACACGAGATGAGATGCCTCAAAAACCCATTCAAGTATGCGAGGCATTTGATATATGGGGTATTGATTTCATGGGGCCATTCCCGGTGTCCTTTGGTAATCATTACATCTTGGTAGAGTCGATTATGTCTTAAAATGGGCTGAAGCTCAAGCCTTACCCACTAACGATGCAAGAAACATTGTCAAATTCCTCAAGAAACTATTCTATCATTTTGGTGCACCCAAAGCTTTAATTAGTGATCGTGGTACTCATTTTTGTAACAACCAGCTCAAAAGAGCAATGGCTCGTTATGGTGTGCACCATCGTTTTACAACTGCTTATCATCCACAATCGAACGGGCAAGCTGAAGTCACTAACAGAGGCATCAAACGAATCCTCGAGTATACCGTAGGTTAAAATTGCAAGGATTGGTCTACCAAGTTAGATGATGCATTATGGGCCTTTCGAACAGCCTATAAGACTCTATCAGCACAACACCATTCAAACTGGTTTATGGGAAGTCATGTCATCTACCTGTGGAACTTGACCAAAAGGCCTATTGGGCACTCAAGGCAACAAACCTAGACCAAAAAGTTACGGGTAAAAATCGATTTCTACAAGTCCATGAACTCGAGGAACTGAGAGAACAAACATACGAGAAAGCTAGGGTTTACAAGGAAAAGATAAGGAAATTCTATGATTCTCAATTAAAGAACACTAAACGATTTCATGTGGGAGAACTTTCATACTGTATAACTCTTATTTACTTTTGTTTCCTGGAAAGCTGAAATTGCGTTGGTTCGGGCCTTACACGATCAAAGATGTTTTTCCGAACAGTGCCATCGAAATTGAAAACCATGACCGTTTAAGTTTCATGGTAAATGGTCATCATTTGAAACCATATACCGATGGGCCAACCAAGATCTTTTCGAAGGAATTGTACCTCCGCCCCAACAAAGACTAAGTATGGGGAAGGGTCGCGCCGAAGACCCGAAACTAAAACACGACACCTATACATAGGTTTTTTTTTTTAATTTTAACTTTTTCTAGGACCTCTCAAGCCAAACACGAGGTCGTGCCCCATGAAGGACACCCCTGTTCCTCTGACAAAAATTTTCCCAGGATCTCTATTGACGACTCTGGAACGTTGCGGGTCGAATTTAAGCCGAAATCTGACAAACGTAGGGCCGTGCCTGAAGCACTCCCCCATGATCAACTTTCCCGACCTTTATATGAATACCACATTTCTTCCGGGCTTTAATCACACCAATTTCCACTTAAAAACGTCAAAAAAATGAAGGAATAAAGTCACGGAAGTTCAAGCTGGAACCCTGCGAAGAAACCGCGTTTTGAAAACAAGAGCCAACAATGCAAGAATATTTCTTTAAGTTACATGAACTAATCAAGCAATTGATTAAAATGAACCTAGTAGCAACCCAAAGCCTAGCTGAACTCATCCAAAATGTTCAAGAGATGGGCGAAGAACTCGTTTCCTTCAATCGTCAGCTTGCGGAATTAAGCAACTGCACTTCATACTATAGCATCACGAACCTTCCACATGAAATGTGTGGAGGCTTCTTCTAGAAGCATTTTGCGATGTGTTATGTGTGATGGCACGTGTTAAAGAGTCTAATTTTGCAGTCTTAGACTCTCGGCTTTAACGTATCGTGTAACCTTAGGACCTTAGGAAATGTAATTGTCATTTGGCTTATTTTAATTAACTCTAGGACTATTTTTGTATCTTTTCTGGTGATTTGGAACTGATAAAACTTAACCGGGAAAATTACGTAACGCGCAATGAAGAAAAACAGAACAACAAAAACTGAAACCCAGTAGCACAAGTGTAACACCCGAAACCTCGGTCAAATAAAAGGAAAAGAAAAGTATCAAGAAGAAAGCAAAAAAGAACCAAAGTTGAGGGGAGCTAAGTGTAAATGGTACAAAAGTCAAAAGTTCACTTATATGGGCATGGCCGCCCATATCACTCCTGCTGCTGTTGTTCGACTGAAACAAAGAAGAAGAAGCAGAAATCGAAGTTGTCTCGGTTCTAGAGAGAGAAAGAGGCTGTTTTTGATCTTGGTATGTATTTCCTTGTATAGTTGACACGGTTTATGTTGGGTTTGACCGTGAAACCGATTTATATGTGTTTTATGTGTTCGGTTGTTGTTTTTGCTTATTTTAGGCATTTGAACTCTTATGCACACGAGTTTGGAGGAGTTTTGCTTGTTTGCTGCACTAGGTGAGTTCTAGACCCTGGTTTTTATGTGTTTTAAACTTCTTTGGGGCTGAAAATGCATGTTTAAAAGGTTTTATAGCTGTTTTATGCTTTACCGTATGTATATGGTGGTTTATGTGCTGTTGATGCTGGTGATGTTGTGTATAAGCTTCGATCTGATGGATAAGCATGGTTGGTTAAGAATTGTTGGTGTTTTCATGGTTTTATGCCTGCTATAGATGTTAAGCATCTTAGATCCATGATAAGGATGTGTTTGATCGAGGATTGGGGACTGAATAATTGCATACGTGCATTTGCAGGTCGGTTAGTTCATCCGCATTTAAGGGCTGAACATACATTTAAGTATTTTGCTCATGCGCATTAGTTTGTTGTTCATCCGCATTAGTTGTTCATCCGCATTAGTTTGCTGTTCATCCGCATTAGTTGTTCATCCGCATTAGTATTGTTCATCCGCATTTGTCTAAGGACTTAGGATTTTCTGAAGCTTGGAAAGTAGAATGTAGCGGGTAGGTTCTAGAATGTTTTGCTGGTTCATGTCTGATTTGGGCTGTTGTTGATGCTTTATACTATGTATAATATGGCTTTACGTGGTGTGTTTATATTCGTATGCGTAAAGTATTATCGTAAAGAAAGTGAAAGATTAATGTTAATAAAGAAGAGGAACATAAGAAATGTATGAAAGTCTTGCAAGCAAAATTGAGGTGAGTGACTGTGTTGTCACAAAAGACTCGTAAGCCAAGGTTGAGGTGAGTGACTGTGTTGTCACAAAAGACTTGTATGCCAAAATTGAGGTGAGTGACTGTGTTGTCACAAAAGACTCGTAAGCCAAGGTTGAGGTGAGTGACTGTGTTGTCACAAAAGACTTGTATGCCAAGGTTGAGGTGAGTGACTGTGTTGTCATAAAAGACTCGTAAGGGATTCAATCCATGAGATTGACCCGATTCCTTGTCGTGTACCCCGGTACTGTCGGTCTTCGGACGAGAGTCGGGTATTGCATGAGACAGGACCCAGATGAAAGTAAAAGATAATACGAAATGAACGATGGTGAAGATAATAATAAAGATTATCAATGTGTATGTATGATGTGTGGTCACACGAAAGAAATGTACAGTATTTTAAAGGGTATTTTCATATAAAACCCTGCAAGGTATTTTATGGTTTTAAAACTAGAAGTCATTCAGCAACGCTGACTTTTATGCATTTTTATTTGGCAGGTATATATTGCTGAGGATGGCACTCGGGAAGGCTACTCGTCGGGGCAAGACTGGCATCTGTTCGTGATTAATAACATTGTTGTTTTGTAATGCATTCTAATGATCTTTTGTAACTGGTAACAAACATACATGTATTGCTTAGCAACAGAATTTATTAATTAATGAATGGTTTTTGTTGTTGAATTCCGCTGCAATGTTTAGTGAATTTTGTAATGATTTTATTTAATTATGTTACGATTGACCAACTGTGAGGCCTCCGGGAACGGGGCCTTACAAGTTGGTATCAGAGCCAAAGTTTAAGAGAAATGGGTAAATATTTTCAAAATCTAAACTTAAACTGATAATGGGACGAATGGAGGGATGCCAGCCTGAGTAGCTACGTGCCATCAAGTAATTCTTTTCTTAATGATAACCGGCGTTATGTGCATGTGCTATTTGATTTATGTGCTTTTAGTAGATTTGAATACTGATGTTGTCAGGATAGGAAATGCTTGGGGGATGAAGAGTAAAGTAAGTCGCTAATCACAACTTGCCACTGTAATTAGGGACTTACTATACTTGACATAAACTAAGCTATTACCTTGAATGATCGTGTTGGTGCTTGAATCTTATAGTGTTAGAGGATGGCTGGAGGTAGATCATCTAAGGCTTCTAGAGGTGGAGTACGGGGTGGTCATGCTGGTAGGCCACGGGCCGCAAAGAACAAGGCGAGAACTACAGAGACGGCTCCTGGTGAGCCTAGGCTTCACCACCCGGAGGGCGGTGATGAGAGTGCCAATCTGAGAGCTCAGTGAAAGAGGCAGTGGTGGAGGAGGTTCACCAAGTCATGCGGACTATCCTATCGTCTATCATGACCGAGGTGATCCAGGCCGTAAGGAAGGATGAGAGGAAAGAAAAGGAGGAAGAGAGAAGGGTTGCTGTTGGGAGAAGGGAGAATGAGGGAGATCATGATGATGATGAGGTGGTATATGCTGAAAGGGGAGCCTCCAGTGATGAAGAAGACGTAGAGGTGCGGGAAACCACGAGGGGATATAGCTACGGGGCATTCCAATGGTGTAAACCCCTCGTTTTGAAGGCAATGGTAATGCTGTAGCTGCCCACCACTGGGTTAGAGAGATGGAGGCAGTGTTGGATATTAGGGAGTGCAGGGAGGATCAAAAGGTGAAATTTGCCACTCACTCATTTGTTGACTCAGCTTTGTGTTGGTGGGACAATATTGTCTAAGCCGAGGGCAGCAGGGCCATCGGGAGGATGAGATGGGGATATTTGAAGAGGTTGGTTGTTGAGGAATTCTGTCCTCGCAGGGAACTAGACAAGATAGAGAGAGTGTTCCTACAACTTGAGGAGGGAACCATGACCCACCAGCAATACACCAATAAGTTTAACGAAATGGCGAGGCTGGTGCCAGATCAGGTGACGCCGATGTCGAGGAAAATTAAGATATATGTGCAGGGACTGCCGACTGATATCTACAGGCACTATTGTTTCCCAACCAAGCACTTTTAGGTCAGCAATGGATCTGGCTGGGAGGCTTTACGATGAGAGAGAGGTGTCAGTGGTTGAGGTGAAGAAGACAGGTGGTGGTGACAAGAACTAGAGGGAGAAGAGGTTTGAGCGTGGTGGTTTCACCCCAAACAACAAGAGGATGAAAATGGATGACCGAAGAGTGGGGTCATCAAGCTCCGAAATGAAAAGGTGTGGTAAGTGTGGGAAGGAGCATTTCGGGGAATGCAGGTTGGGGTTAAATGTTTGATTTAAGTGCGGGAAGCCTGGTCACATTGCTAATGATTGTAGAGTGTTGAAGTGTCATGTCTGTGGGGAAGAGGGACACATGAACAGGGATTACAAGAAGTCAAGGCAGAGAGTTCCGGGGTGAAGAAGAGGACAGAGAGTGAAGGGCAGAGGGCAAGCGCTAGAGCATTTACAATGACCCGGGAGGAGGCCAGGGTGGATCCCGATGTCATGTCGGGTATGTTTCTAGTAAACCAAACTTGTGCCTCTATATTGTTTGATTCTGGTGCTAGTAGGAGTTTCATTTCTACTGCTTTCTGTGCTAAGCTGCCTGTTAGTAGTAGAAGAATTGATGAGCCATTTGATGTAGAAACTGCTATTGGTAAGTCTACCAGAATTTCTGATATGATTGAGGATTGTGGCATAGAGTTAGAATTCCATAGGTTCTCTGCTAAACTATTTGTGATGCCCCTAGGCGGATTTGATGTAGTTCTGGGGATGGATTGGTTGGCAGCCTATGAGGCGAACATCGTGTGTCGCAAAAAGATGATCCGACTGACACTCGATGGAAGTTTGGTAACGGTTTACGTTGACCGAGTTACTACAGTTCCGAAGGTGATTTCGATGGTGGTGGCCGAGAAGTGCATGAAACGCGGATGTAGTGCCTACCTGGATTTTGTGAAGGATGTGGACGCGTCAGTGCCATAATTTTTCGACGTACCAGTTGTGTGTGATTTTCCAGACGTGTTCCCAGAAGATTTACCAGGCATGCCACCGGACCGCGAGATCGAGTTTCAGATCTATTTGATACCCGGTGCTCAACCCGTTGCCAAGGCACCGTATCGATTAGCTCCAACCGAGATGAAGGAGCTGATGGTTCAACTGCAGGAGTTATTGAACAAGGGTTTCATTCGACCGAGTATCTCTCCTTGGGGTGCTCCAGTCTTGTTTGTTAAGAAGAAAGACGGTAGTATGAGGATGTGCATAGACTACCGGGAGCTGAACAAGTTAACAGTGTAGAATCGATATCCCTTACCAAAAATAGATGACTTGTTTGACCAACTCCAAGGTGCCAGCTGGTTCTCACGAATAGATCTCCGATCTGGTTACCAACAGTTGAAGGTAAGGAGCAAGACATTCCTAAGATAGCTTTTTGCACGCGTTATGGACACTACGAGTTCCTCGTTATGTCTTTCGGTCTGACTAACACGCCAGCTGCCTTTATGGATTTGATGAATCGAGTGTGTCGGATGATGTTAGATAAATCAGTGATTGTGTTTATTGATGATATCCTGATTTATTCAAAGATCAAAGAAGAACATGCCGGCCACATACGTGAAGTAATGGAGATGCTTCGCAGGGAGAAGCTTTATGAGAAATTCTCTAAGTGTGCTTTTTGGTTACGTGAGGTTCAATTTTTGGGTCACGTGGTGAATTCGAAAGGAATTATGGTGGACCCGGCGAAGGTTGAGGCGGTGATGCAATGGAAGTCCCCAAAGACGCCATCCGAGATTCGAAGTTTCTTGGGATTGGCGGGCTACTACAGGAGGTTCATTCAAGACTTTTCCAAGATAGCCTCACCTTTGACTAAATTGACTCACAAGGAGGTGAAGTTTGTGTGGGGACGTGAACAGGAGGATGCTTTTGAGGAGTTAAAGGCAAGATTAACTCAAGCTCCTGTTTTGACATTACCCGAACGGAGTGAAGACTTAGTGGTGTATTCGGATGCCTCCTATTCGGGACTGGGTTGTGTGTTAATGCAACGTGGGACAGTAATAGCCTATGTGTCCTGACAGTTGAAAACCCACAAGGTCAATTATCCCACGCATGATTTGGAGCTCGCGGCTATGGTCTTTGCATTAAAGATTTGGCGGCATTACCTGTACGGGGTGAAATGCACAATCTTCACGGACCATAAGAGCTTAAAGTATTTCTTTGAGCAGAAAGATCTCAACATGAGGAAGAGGAGGTGGTTAGAGCTGATTAAGGATTATGATTATGAAATCTACTACCATCCGGGAAAAGCCAATGTAGTGGCTGATGCCCTCAGTCGAAATGAGATACCCGAGCCAATCCGGGTGAAGGCTTATCAATTGGTGTTGACCTCTGACATGATGACACAGGTCAAAGAATTTCAGGATGAGGCATTGAAGGAAGATCACCTTATCTCGGAAAGGATGAGAGGTCCAGTAACAGAGTTGGGAGAAAATACCCACGGAGTTAGAACCCGCTTCGAGCGGATGTGGGTTCCCCGCTATGGTGATCTACGGGGACGAATTATGGATGAAGCTCATAAGACTCGATACTCCATTTATCCCAGTGTCACTAAGATGTATCAAGATATGAAGAAAGACTATTGGTGGCCGGGTATGAAACGTGACGTGGCGGAGTATGTGAGTAAGTGCCTTACTTTCTTACAAGTGAAAGCAGAGCATCAAAAGCCATACGGGAAGATCCAACCATTGGATATACCCGAGTGGAAGTGGGAGCACATCACCATGGATTTCATCACGAAGTTGCCATGAACGACAAGGGGGTATGATGCAATTTGGGTAATAGTTGATCGTTTGACAAAGAGTGCTCACTTCCTACCGATCCGCGAGACGTATTCATCTGAGAGACTGGCGGATCTGTTCATTAAAGAGATCGTAGCTCGTCACGGCGTGCCGGTGTCCATCGTGTCAGATCGTGACACTCGGTTCACATCAAAGTTTTGGAGGAGATTCCATGATGCGATGGGGGACGAGGCTACACATTAGCACGGCTTATCATCCTCAGACAGATGGTCAGTTTGAGAGGACGATCCAGATGCTCGAGGATATGCTTTGAGCATGTGGGATTGACTTTGGAGGAAGCTGGGATGATCACTTACCGTTAGCAGAGTTCTCGTACAACAATAGTTATCATGCCAGCATTGGCATGCCACCATACGAGATGCTATATGGCAGGAGGTGTAGAAAGCCCGTGTGTTGGGAGACATTGGGCAGAAAGAATTGGGAAGTGTCGAGGTGATCGAGGCTATGATCGAAAAGTTGGAAAAGATCAAAGCCTTTATGAAGGCAGCCAAAGATAGGCAGAAGTCGTATGCTGATAAGAGGCGTAGACCAATCGAGTTCAATGTGGCCGATAAAGTCATGTTGAAGGTCTAGCCTTGGAAAGGGATCATCCGGTTCAGGAAGAGAGGCAAGCTGAGTCCGAGATATATAGGGCCTTTCCGAATCGTTGCACGAGTAGGGGAGGTGGCCTATCGACTAGAATTGCCTGATGAGTTAAGTGGAATTCACCCGACATTCCATGTATCTCATCTGAGAAAATGCCTGGCCGATGAAGATATGATTATGCCACTGGAGGATATCGAAGTGGATGAAAGGCTCAATTATATGGAGCAACCTGTGGCCATCATAGACAGGAAGGAGAAGAGATTGAGAAATGAAGTGGTTCCACTCGTGCATGTGCAGTGGAAACACTGAAAGGGTTTCGAGTCTACGTGGGAGATGGAGGATGAAATGAGACAACATTACCCATAGTTATTCGAAGAGTGATAGGTTTCGGGGATGAAACCTCTTTAAGGGGGGTAGACTTGTAACACCCGAAACTTCGGTCAAATAAAAGGAAAAGAAAAGTATCAAGAAGAAAGAAAAAAGGAACCAAAGTTGAGGGGAGCTAAGGGTAAATGGTACAAAAGTCAAAAGTTCACTTTATATGGGCATAGCCGCCCATATCACTCCTGCTGCTGCTGTTGTTCGACTGAAACAAAAAAAAAGAAGAAGAAATCGAAGTTCTCTCGGTTCTAGAGAGAGAAAGAGGCTGTTTTTGATCTTGGTATGTATTTCCTTGTATAATTGGCTCAGTTTATGTTGGGTTTTGACCATGAAACCGATTTATATGTGTTTTATGTGTTCGGTTGTTGTTTTTGCTTGTTTTAGGCGTTTGAACTCTTATGCATATGAGTTTGGAGGAGTTTTGTTTGTTTGCTGCACTAGGTGAGTTCTAGACCCCGGTTTTATGTGTTTTTAAACATCTTTGGGACTGAAAATGCATGTTTAAAAGGTTTTACAGCTGTTTTATGCTTTACCGTATGTATATGGTGGTTTATGTGCTGTTGATGCTGGTGATGTTGTGTATAAGCTTCGATCTGATGGATAAGCATGGTTGGTTAAGAATTGTTGGTGTTTTCGTGGTTTTGTGCCTGCTCTAGATGTTAAGCATGTTAGATCCATGATAAGGATGTGTTTGATCGAGGATGGGGACTGAATAATTGCATAAGTGCATTTGCAGGCGGTTAGTTCATCGCATTTAAGAGCTGAACATACATTTAAGTATTTTGCTCATGCGCATTAGTTTGTTGTTCATCTGCATTAGTTGTTCATCCGCATTAGTTTGTTGTTCATCCGTATTAGTTGTTCACTCGCATTAGTTTGTTGTTCATCCGTATTAGTATTGTTCATCCGCATTTGTCTAAGGACTTAGGATTTTCTGAATCTTGGAAAGTAGAATGTAGTTGGTAGCTTCTGGAATGTTTTGTTGGTTCATGTGATGTGGGCTGTGTTGATGCTTTATACTATGTATAATATGGCTTTACGTGGTGTGTTTATATTCGTATGCGTAAAGTATTATCGTAAAGAAAGTGAAAGATTAATGTAATAAAGAAGAGGAACATAAGAAATGTATGAAAGTCTTGCAAGCAAAATTGAGGTGAGTAACTGTGTTGTCACAAAAGACTCATAAGCCAAGGTTGAGGTGAGTGACTGTGTTGTCGCAAAAGACTTGTATGCCAAAATTGAGGTGAGTGACTGTGTTGTCACAAAATACTCGTAAGCCAAGGTTGAGGTGAGTGACTGTGTTGTCACAAAAGACTTGTATGCCAAGGTTGAGGCGAGTGACTGTGTTGTCACAAAAGACTCGTAAGGGATTCAATCCATGAGATTGACCCGAGTCCTTGTCGCGTATCCTGATACTGTCGGTCTTCAGACATTAGTCGGGTATTGCATGAGACAGGACCCAGATGAAAGTAAAAGATAATACGAAATGAACGATGGTGAAGATAATAATAAAGATTATCAATGTGTATGTATGATGTGTGGTCACACGAAAGAAATGTACAGTATTTTAAAGGGTATTTTCAAATACAACCCTGCAAGGTATTTTATGGTTTTAAAACTAGAACTCATTCAGCAACGTGGCTTTTATGCATTTTTAGTTGGCAGGTATATATTGCTGAGGATGGCACTCGGGAAGGCTACTCGTCGGGGCAAGACTGGCATCCGTTCATGATTAATAACATTGTTGTTTTGTAATGCATTCTAATGATCTTTTGTAACTGGTAACAAACATACATGTATTGCTTAGCAACAGAATTTATTAATTAATGAATGGTTTTTGTTGTTGAATTCTGCTGCAATGTTTAATGAATATTTTAATGATTTTATTAATTATGCTGTGATTGACCAACTGTGAGGCCTCCGGGAATGGGGCCTTACAACAAGGGAGGCACGCCCCCGTGATAAGGAGGCACGCCCCGTGACCGACACACCATGACAAATTCTAACTTGTTTTAGCCTTTTTTTCTTGTTCCCATCAATTCTACATGTTAAAAACCGAATGCATGCCAGTTATCTTCCACATTCACTTCCATTTTCACCATCGTTTTTATTTTCCTTTCTTATTTTCAAGTCTTCTTCCATTTTCTTTAAAGCTTGATTATCCAAGAGGTTAGTATTGTCAATTCCATGTTATAATGATGGTTATTTACTTGTAGTTAGGTGATTAGGTTGCTAAATAACTGAAATCCTAGCCATTATATGTGAAACCTTGTAATCAATGTTATATGGAATGGTGAATACTATAAGCCTTCTTGTTCATGTAGCTAATTAGTATGTGAATGATTGTGTTTAGTTATTTTATGCTTTTCCTTAGGTTGTTAACATGACTATCTTTATTGTTAAGTACATTAAAGTTACAAGGGTTTAATTTGCCAAACAAGTGGCGTTAACACTTTTATTTAGAGTAACATGAACTATTTACAAGTGATTAAAATATTACATGTGTAATCTTTGGATTTAAAAGCAAGAAAACATTAAACCCATGGTTAATCAATAGTTTACAAACAAAACCACGCATGCTCGAGTCAAAATTTCACACCTCAAAATGTTGACCACACCCCCATGTTTCACAAGGCACACCCCATGTTAACAGTTTTTCTTGAATATCAAAATTTTAACTGTTTTAAACATAAATCAAACAAAATGTGGTGTGATGTCTCTTAAAACCCGTGCATGTTTACTGGCATAATGAAAACATTCTAGAAATTCGTTTTGTTTAGTTTAACTTTTTGTTTAAACTTTCATGAATATGAATCATCCTTTTCTACAATTTGAGGGAAGCCGTGAAAGATGAAGACACATTGGCGGCTATTGGACAACTAGGAAAATACAATAATTATCGAGTGTTCAGTGGAAATGTCTGTTTCACAAAACAAACCTTCTATTTATGAACTAACTCTTGAATTTTTGCTATCTTTTAGATTCACCATGAAAGACTCTGACCTGTGGGATGATCAAGCAGTTTCATTTAGACTTTGTGGGCGTTGGCGAAAAACATCCATTGCTCTGTTCGGTGTCTATCTAGGTATCTATATGGAACAAGAAATAGAGGAGGAAGAAATATCAGGAATGCCATCATACCACACCTTTTCGGATGAGGAAAATAAAAATGCGAAGAGTGGTGCCATGCGAAAGGCATTCTGGGAGAGAATTGGAACGGGGGTGTTCAACTTGAGTAAAACCAAAAGCAGTCAAATACGAGACCCGCTGCTACGTTACATACACCGTCTCCTTAAACATTCGATAACAGCTAGTGGTCAAAGCGATGGAGTTGTTAGTTTGAGAGACTTATTCATTTTATAGTATGGTGAATCATCTGCCATGCAATGTCAGGTATTTTTTTTTGTAATTTGTTTGCCAGGAATGCAACTGCAGGTGCTCTGACACCTAGTTTGGAGGAAGTTGGATTCTAAACTTGTACGAGAGCTATGGGTGTAACACGGAGGGAACTGAAGGAGTAATGCCAGGATTGTTGGACTTGAGCATTTGCACAAGTATGTACATGATCACAAACCTACCAAATGGACAACCGAGGTTTATGGACAAAGAGGGACAAATCTGGGATCCAGTGGATCCCAAAGAAATCATCATGGTCCTCGATTTTCGGCAAACACGAAGAAGCCGGGGCTTCCAGTTCGCACACTGGTGAATTCCTGAGTATGTTAGACCTTTATGAGGCAATCCAAACCACCAGCAACCATGCAAGGTGATCATTTGAATACGCACAACAAGCATTCAACCAAGTCATAAATCTGCATTCTCGAGTCGATGACCTGAGCAACGATGTCACGTATATCAGGAACTGGATGTATCACGATTGGGGGGATATCCTGCCATAAAGCCCTTGAAAACCGTATCATCTTCGAGAGCCGGGGCATAACTGTTTCGGGCCACTCTATCCTTTTAATTTATGTCATTTTATTTTATTTTGTGTGCTCAGGACTTTAATGTTTTCAATAAATTGATGATATTTCAGGTAATCCCGAGTACTCTTACAATTAAAGGCAACTATGGGTACCAAGCACAAGTGTCCCATTCATCATTTTTAGGATAGTTATTTCGTTACCATCCCTGTTTTAAATTGTTAATCACATTGAGGACAATATGAATTTGAAGTGTGGGGATGAATATTTTACACATTTGACACTTTGATAAAAATGATCCAAATTGAATATTTTATAAAAATTACTTAACCAATAATTTTTGTGACAAAACACCAAAACTTAAACAATTTTTGATTAAACAAGTTATAAAATATACGTGTTCGGGAAATAAATAAGTAAATAAGTGAAATCCAATAAACGTGAAAATTTGTTTTTGTGATATCCATAACAGCAATGATTTAGTAAAAATATTTAAACATGTAAAGTGAAACACTTTTACCCAGTTCCATTCATATGTGAGTTTATTTTTGAGCCTTAAACAGCTTTTTTATTTATGAAATTCTACTTTTATTCTGGATTTAATTGAGTGTGCCTTATGATACGTGTGATCAGAACTTTCTTTAGGTATATATTTCAAGACCTTAATTAGTATTTATTGTATAAAAATGATTTAGGCATTAGGAATCCTTAACCATTCAAGCCCCAACCATTTTTCTTTTAATTTTCCTTACCCAAACATTAACCATAGTTAGCCCCGTTGTACTTAAACGTTTTTATTTCTCGATCACCCGAACCACTAAGTCACTTAACCAAAAAGCCTTCAACAAAACCCGTTTTTTGTTAAAGACACGCTTTTTGGCTTATAATTAAAAAAGAAAAAGAAAAGAAAAAACTTTTGGTCTTTTACCGACATACCTAAATAACTAGAATGCATTCCTTTGATTTTAATTTGCTTGTTTCCTTCACCATGCAAAACCGGGACTTCCCCCGGAAATCCACAAACAAATTTCAACCTCACATTCTATGCAAGAGAGAAATGGCAAAAAAAGAACAAGTTCTGCCATTTTGTGAACTTTCAAAAAGCATTATAAAGAGGCGGTTAGTAGTAAATGCCCAAGGCAGGATGGGTCTCTAAGCAGCAAGAGGCTCTACAATGAGTGGACTTTGTTGAGCAGCCTTTCTTTTATCACCCTTAGGATGTTCTGAGCCATCCTGAGATGCAGAGGTGGATGCCTTAGACTTCTTCTTCTTCTTCTTATTCTTCTTCTTCTTCTTCTTCTTCTTATCTCTTCTGATGGTGATCCTTTTCTCTTTCTATGTTTTAACTAAGGAGGTTGGTCTTGAGTACCAGATTTCTCTACTTTCTCCTCCTTAATTGGGTCCTTTTCCTTCATAGATTCAGAAGGAGGAGGATTAGGACCCTGCTGTGGGTAATGAAGTTAGCTGAGATGTAGCACTAGGTCCAGGTTGTGTTGTCTCTTGTGGTTCAACATTGACCTCGGCTTCTGGTGTAGCTTAACTTGGTATAGAATACAAGTCAACCAGCTCAACCCTCTTGATCTTTTAGTTGATCACCCTAATGTGCTCATCTATTGTAGATAAAGACATTGGACCAAGTCTCCTTCTGGAGAACCCATACAGCTTCAAGAAACTCACCATCTTCAGTCTATCTACATAGTTCTTCTGATTGGCTTGGATGGTGGCTCTTGACTTTGCAGCCTCTTCCCTCATCTTTCTCTTAGCATCCTTTTGCTTTTCAGTACTTCTTGCTCAAGCTGATTGAGGTATTCAAATTCTCTATACTCATAAGACAAGGGAAGTAGGTCTGCTGCCTAATAAAGGCCTGTGGCAGTCAGGTAGGTTATCATATTTTGTCTGTTTTGTTCCCTACCTGCCTGAGTTTCTTGTTCAGTTATCGCAGCCTCTGACTTAGGGCTTTCTTGAACTGGAGAGAATGTAAGAGCTTGTATAGTCTTTTTCTTCTTCTTTCTTCTTTGATCTAAAGGAGCAGCTCTACAGCCTCAGCTTCCTTCCTTTCTTTTGACACCTTAGTGTCAGCCAGTTCGTTATGTTCCTCTAATGGAAAAGAGATGATTTCATCTATGTTGTAGTTCCTAGACCCAAGTAGTTCAATCTGGCTGCCTCAACTCATCCTTTTGAGTGTTTGGCCTAGGAGCAGCTCTAATTGCAGCTTGCATAAAGCCAGGGATCTCACTTGAACTCTCTCCCCTTTCCTTCCTCTTCCTCTCCTTTTTTTCCTCCTTAATCTTCCTAGTGGTCATCTTCCTCTTCCCTTTGTTAGTTATTGTCCTGTATGACTTAAGGTGAAGAGAGCTTTGGCTTTCATTACTAGGTGTAGAACTTAAGATCTGGACAGGGAGAGGTTGAGACACCTTCACCAGCTGGTGCCTCACTGAGGGTACTGGGTGCTGAAGCAGTTCCTGTCTCAAGGTTCACAGGTTCAACTACTAGGCCTTCAACTAAGTTTTCCCCTTTGAAGCTAATCTTTTGGTCTGCCTTAGTGTCCAGTTGATCAACAGTCCTGCCTGCTAGCCACTGTCTATATAGTTTGGACCTCTTCTTGAACTCTTCAAGCATCCTTTCTTGAATTCTCTCAGCTAACCTAGCAGCTTGCCTACTTTGACTTGGATTGGTAAGTGGTAGATCAACTAGAGAGAAGCTCTCATAGTATCTCAAGTTTTGGAAATTAAAGACCTCTTGTTGTCCCTGAGATCTAGAGAGTACCGGAGCTCTTCTGTCAACATCATACCTCCATCCTACTATTGGATTTTAGCAGGGTAAGATGGGGTAGACATAATCGCTGGTATGCCCTCCTCAAATAGGCTTTGAATTAGGGCTTCCACATCAATATGGGCCTGAGGAGGTTGTTGAGTATGGACAACTGCAAGTGAGGGTGGTGAGTCCTCTATGTCCATACTCTGGGCAGAACTCTCAGGTTCTGTGATTGTAGTTAAGACTTTCTCCCCCTTTTTGGTAGCATCACCCTCTTGCATAGGGAAGCTAAGGGTTAGGTCCACCACATCTACAGGTTCTTATGGACCTGGTTGTGTTCGTCTGGCAGGTCTCTTAGCTAACTTGCCCTTGAGATCTATGATCTCAAGTTGCTGGTCACTGACCTGCCTTTGCAAGGTAATCACCTGAGATTCTAGGTGACTTACCTTTGAAACTAAATAGGTGCAGATGTTAGATAGTTTTTGCACCTTTAGTTGCAGACTCCCCTCAACTTTATTAGAAGAATCATGTCTTCTTCCTCACCACCAGCTTAGGTTTCTTGGTTGCTGGATTTCCCCTATACAATGACAGCTTCAATAGAAGTGTTAATGGGCTGGGTTGCCATGATTGAGGTCTTAATGATGTAATCACTTGCAAAAGTGAGAGGCTTTTCCATATGGACTTCCTTAACATGTTTAGGGAAATCCACCTCAGTTTGGGGTGGATGATGTGGGCTAGACATGGCTGATTTAGGAGCACTCATTTCTCCTTGAGAAGGGGAGGAGAAGAGAGACTCATGGTACTCACTAAATCCCATATCCTAAAAATTATAAAATTGGAGGTCAGGGCTGGGTTGGTTTAAGTCTAATGACTGGGGAATGTAGCTTTCCCCTAAAGGTTGATCACTTGAGTTTTGAGACTCAGAGTGAAGGCTTAAGGCTGGGGTGATGAGCTCATCAGGCTGAGCATGAGGAACCTCAGCACTGATCAAAAAATAGATGGAGTGGTCTGCTCCTCAGGGGAAGTGGGAGCTCTTAGTTCCACTTCCTCCTGCATGGGTGGTGATATGGGGACTGCTTAATATGAGTAGACTAAGCAAGGGTTTGTTTGGATTTTCTAGTGTAGGTGATGGTTATTTGTGGCTGTGTGGGTGGTGCAGATGTAGAAGGTGTGGTTTTAACATGGGCTGGTGTTGCCAAGTTGTAACCTTGAGCAATGAGCTCTAACATTTTTGGACCAGGGCTGTTTCTACCCTGAAAAACCAATAGTGGTCTTTCTTATTATTTTGAAGATGCTAGGCTTCATTTGTCCCAATTTAAGAGTATTACCTGTCCCCCTTAACTGTGATCCCAATTCGTAGTTAAGAATGTGTTGTATATATCTATGGAACATATAGTACTCTAAGGAGTCTAGGTTAGCAAGCAAGTATGTGTAGACAAACCAGGAGTACTTGAACTGACCCCTTAAACCATCTCATGGACTATATAAGATAAGTCCTCAGGAATCTGGTCCTAACCTCTATTTTTGTTAGATAGAGAGTGGATTATAACATGGAGGAGGTACTTCCACTAAGAGGAAACCTTACCCTTCTTAGAAGGTTCTGACTGTGTATTCCCCTTCATAGCCCATCTACGGAATGAGTCATTTACAACATATTTAGGGAAGGACAACTCACCTTTTTCATCATCCAGCCTTAGATTAATGTTGATTGTGGCTGAAGTAATGAAAATTGTCCTCCCCTGCACTGTGGCAGACAGTGCCTTCTCACTGTCCAAGATGACTTCTTGGCAGGTCCTCCAGAACTCTAGGAGTTGTTCTCCATACAGTGAAGGGTCTATTGTGAGTGCGGTGAGGTAGTTTGATTGAGAAAAAGCGGCAAACATCTGAGAAACCTGGATTTTTCTCAGATGACAACAGAGCAACTTGATTATGGTGCCTGTGTAAGTGCATGGAAAAATCTAGTTGGTTTGGGGTCAGGGTTGGCCATTTTAGAAAGCTTCTGAGTGAAGAAAGCTAAGAACAAAGGAGGTTTGTAGGTGAATTTAGGGTTAGAACTTTTGCATATGAAAAGGAATGTGAAAGAGGGGGAACCGTTGTACTAATATTATATGGTAAGGATTTGAGATAAAGTTAATGCAAAAGGACAAACTTTGAAATCCGGATGTCGATCCCACCTCTGAAAAAGTGCCCAAAAAGGTAGTTTTCTTGGAAGTCAAAATCTTTTAAAAGTAGTTTGTCTTTAAAAGTTTTGAGAAAACTTCCAAAGCCAACTTGGCTTTGAAAGATATTCCTTAGCTTTACAAGAATTTGCTTCGGAAGAAAAATACTTTGAGTATTTTACTTCTGAGATATATTTGGTTTGAAGATATTAAACTTCAAAAGTTTTATGCAAAGAATGAATAAAGCTTCCGAGATTTAATTGATTTCGGAAGGAAATTGTGTCACACCCTCAAAATCCACGTGTGGGGTTTTACCGCGAGGCGTGTGACATACCAGGATCTCAGTCATTAGTTACTCAGAACGACTCTATATGAACAAACAATCAAAATCAGAGTTTAACTTTAAAACAATGCGGAAGTGTTTAAATAACCAGAAAGACCAAAGTAAAACAATATAATGTAAAATGCGCAAACACACACGCCCAAAGTAATACCAACAAATACTTAATGTTTAATAACCAAACCAAAACAAGTTTCAATCATGCTGACAACTCAATGATGCTGACCCGTGCATGTGCTCCTAGGCAATGGTAATCTCAACCTGAGAATAGCATACTAAAAGAGTCAACACAATGGTTGGTGAGTTCAAGAGTTTGCATTAAACATAAATCAATAACAGTTGCACAATATAAGAAGTGTATTGTAATAGATAGCTAGTCTATAAACAAATAGTAATAATCATAGCGATTTCATGATTGAATCTGACTGTGTTACATTTGTTGCCTCCTGCCACGACATACTAGGTCGTGACAATGTTTGTTAGGACAAAATTGCACCCGTTTGACCTTGAGTCACACAGGTGGGGCTCGTCAGACCCTGTAGTACTACCCAAAATTTCCCCGCTAAATCATTATTAACAATTCGAAGTGTGAGGACACTCCATGGTAATCAGCACTATATTATACTATACACAACTCATATAAATAAAGCGTTTGTAAAAAACAGTATGCTATCTCCCCCAAAAGAGATTATGTAAAAAGAGTAGGGTATGAACTCACCTGGTGTACACAATAAAGACTTAAGAGCTTAACTTGAAAGAGAGAGTGGAAAGACAACCTTCAGAGTCACCTAGAACATGCAAGTACATAAGTATGTGTACATAGAATCATAATGAAACCCTAAGTGCTCTATAAACCAAAGGACTCAAGGTTTTGGAAAAACAGAACACATTGACCAAGTTGACCCGTTTGACCCGTTGGTGACATTATTGGTGAAATTCCATTCAAACAAACATACCAATTAATCACACATGGTTAACATACAAGCTGATCACATATGTCACTTCATTAACCATATGTACAACCTAGATCATCATACAACCAGATTTTCATACAAGTCATGCGAATCTCAAATAATCATCATGCTCAACATAACTATGCCATAACTAATGCATCACACATGGAATCAAATCATGCACAACATGCCATGTGAAGTCACTCATAACTTCACACCCTAAACCCTGCCAATCCTACTAAGTAGGGGCCTCAGATTCGCACACGTGTATAACAATCATCACATTATTCCATAGAGTCCACATCAATCAAAATGTGCAACCATGATCTATTACAACCCAACCAATAGTCCTATCAATACCCATATGACCCATTACCATGTAATCCCATAAACAGACCAAATCTATCAACTAACCAATTTAGCATTCATACAACCCAAACAATACATTCTTCCACCTTAGAAACCATCCATGAACATACTAGCATGATCCTAATGACCCAAACATGCTCAAATCATCATATTCAGGATTTTGTGCAAATAAAGTTTCCCTTTTGGGAAAGCACATCCCAAAATCTATCAAAAACCCAATACATTCATGAATTCATTACTAATATACCAATTCAAGCTAACATCTAGACATGATCAACAACATCCAATCATCATAATCCATCAATCTTTCTGACCAAAAGTTACTACTTTTAGTATGACATGAACTACAACATTCATTCTTGGATTTCTAACATTCATATCATCAATCTAACACCCAATCATCATCACAAACACATTAACAACATCAATTCATCATCAAATCACCATATTCATGCAAGTAAAGTTACTATTATTAGTAACCTATGAACAACGCATCAAAAACGTAACTTTCTTGCATAATCAATGTTAACTAACATATATACAACCTAGCTAACACAATAACATCAACAAACATCAAGAAATCACCTTCAATTGTAATATTCGAACCCATGCTCTCGGCCATGTATAAAACACATCAAAAGAACACAAAATCTATCCTTTAAATCGAGTAATCAACAAGATTTGATGTTTCCAACGTGTTGTACCCTTGAAATCGATCCAAAACCGAGGGGAATTGCTTGTTCTTGCTGAATTTCGAAGTGTATGTGTGTGTTTGAAGTTGGTCGCGGCCGTAGGGGTGGGATTAGGGTTGGGTTTTGATTTTGTTTTAATTAATTAATCATATTTACCATTTAAACCCTTATAATTTGTATTTTATAAAAACTAAGCTTTTAAAATCTTTTTAAAAGGTTTTTAACTAAGAATAACAAGCATTTAAACTAACAATAATAATCATATGCATTATTGTTACAAGTTACAAAATTCACAAATTAAATACACACGTTCTCGCGTTACGCGATAAAATTCACAATTAAATATTTAAATCACGTAAACATATAAACACCACTTAATAATCACATAGAAATTATTTGTTTAACATTATTAATTATTATTAAGTCACCAACGTTAAACAACAACGAGTGTGTGCTCACGCACGTGTATGCAAGACTTAACGGAACTAACGGAGTTTGGTAACGGAAAATTACCGGATGTCACATTATCCCCATGTTGAAAGAATTTCTGTCCTGAAAATTGTGTTACATGGTGTGTTCCATCACTGGTCTACTGCATTGGCACAAAGTAATCGAGTGAGTTTCGGGTGAGTTTCACATCATCCCCAGTTGAAAGAAATTTCGTCCTGAAATTTAAATCAGTACCTTCACCGACTGGCATCGTCTTTTCGAATAGCTGAGGATACTTAAGCTTCATTTGGTCCTCACGCTCCCACGTGAATTCTGGTCCACGTCTCGAGTTCCATTGAACTTTGACAATGGGTATCTTTCTTTGCTTAAGTGTCTTCACCTCACGATCCATCACTTCGACCGGTTCCTCGATGAAGCGTAATTGTTCATCCACTTGAACTTCTTCTAGCGGGATGACCATCGTTTCATCCGTTAAGCACTTCTTCAGATTTGAAACATGGAATACATCATGGATTCCACTTAGCGAATCAGGTAGGGCTAATCGATAGGCCACTGGACCTATTCTTTCCAATATCTCAAATGGTCCAACATATCTCGGATTTAGCTTTCCTCGCTTACCAAACCGGATCACACCTTTCCATGGTGAGACCTTCAGTAAGACCTTATCACCAATCTGAAACTCTAGAGGTTTCCGTCGCTTATCAGCATAACTTTTCTATCTATCGCGTGCTGTAGCCATACGATTCCTTATTTGTACAATCTTCTCAGTAGTCTCGTGTCTAACTCAGGACCCGTTAGCTGGCTATCACCAATGTTAGCCCAACAAACTGGTGATCTACATTTCTCCCATACAACGCTTCGAAAGGTGCCGCCTTTATGCTAGTGTGATATTGTAAGAAAATTCCACCAATGGTAGGTGAACTTCCCAGTTATTCCCGAAGTCAATCACACGAGCACGTAACATGTCCTCCAAAGTCTGTATAGTACGCTCGCTTTGACCATCAGTCTGTGGATGATAAGCAGTACTCATATCCAATCGCGTACCCAAAGATTTCTGCAGTGATTGCCAGAAGTACGATGTGAAACGAGAATCGCGGTCAGAAATAATTGAGATCGGTACTCCATGCCTCGAAACGATCTCCTTCAAATAGAGTCAGGTTAATTTCTCCATCTTGTCTGTTTCCTTTATCGCTAGGAAATAAGCAGACATTGTTAATCTATCCATGATAACCCATATTGTGTCGCAACCAGTAGAAGTTCGAGGTAACTTAGTAATAAAATCCATTGATATCTGATCCCACTTCCACATAGGGATCTCGGGTTGTTGTAATAGTCCAGACGGTTTCTGATACTCCACTTTTACCTTTGAGCAGGTCAGACACTTGCTCATATATAGGCCACCAGTAGTGCGCCTTTAATCATGGTACATCTTGTCAGATCCAGGATGTATAGAGTACTTAGACTTATGTGCCTCACTCATCACCAGATCTCTCAGATTTCCATGCAGAGGTACCCAAATTCTGTCCATGAAGTAATGAATCCCATCTGCTTTTACATCCAACTATTTTTCCATTCCCCTTAACGATTCAGACCCAATGTTTTCTCCTGTTAGGGCTTCTGTCTGAGCCTCTCAGATTTGTTCCAGTAACCGTGTGCTGATAGTAAGTTGCAAAGCTTGCACACGTCGAGGCTTAGCAGTTTCTTTCCTACTCAGCGCATCAGCAACTACATTTGCTTTCCATGGTTGGTACTTGATAGCACAGTCATAGTCATTCAGTAATTCTACCCAGCGCCTTTGCCTCATGTCCAGTTCCTTTTGCTCAAAGATATGCTGAAGACTCTTGTGATCGGTGTAAATAGTGCATTTGGTACCGTACAAGTAATGTCTCCAGATCTTTAAGGCAAAAATTACCGCTCCCAGCTCCAAGTCATGGGTGGTATAGTTCTTCTCGTGAACCTTTAACTGTCTAGAGGTGTAAGCTATCACCTTATCCCGCTGCATCAGGACACATCCAAGCCCTTGAATGGAAGCGTCACAATAGACTACAAAATCGTCACTTCCCTCCGGTAACGCCAATATCGGTGCGCTACACAATTTCTATTTCAGGAATTGGAAAGCAGATTCCTGACTCTCATCCCATTTGTATGTTGTTCCCTTGTGAGTCAAAGCTGTGAGAGGTTGTGCAATCTTAGAGAATCCTTCAATGAACCGTCGATAATATCCAGCTAATCCAAGGAATTGTCGAATCTCACTTGGTGTCTTAGAAACCGACCAATTCTTTATCGCTTCAATCTTTGTAGGATCAATATGTATTCCCTTCTAGTTGACAATATGACCCAAGAATTGCACCTCATGTATCCAGAAATCACACTTAGAAAACTTCATGTACAGTTGTTCCTTTCTAAGTAATTCCAAGATTAAACGTAAGTGCTTCTCATGTTCGTCCTCAATCCATGAGTATATCAGTATGTCATCAATAAAGATGATAACAAACTGATCAAGATAGGGTTTGCATACGCGATTCATGAGGTCCATGAATACTGCTGGTGCATTCGTCAACCCAAATGGCATGACAAAAAATTCATAGTGACCATATCGTGTACGGAAGGCAGTCTTCGAGATGTCATCTTCTCGAACTCTCAGCTGATGATACCCAAACCTCAGATCAATCTTAGAGTAATAGCTTGATCCTTGCAGTTGATCAAACAAATCATCTATAAGAGGTAAGGGATATCTATTCTTGATAGTAACCTTGTTCAGTTCCCTATAGTCAATGCACATTCGAAATGTACCATCCTTCTTCTTGACAAACAGAACTGGCGCTCCCCAGGGCTACGAACTCGGTCGGATAAACCCTTTATCCAACAGCTCTTGTAGTTGGGCGGATAATTCCTGCAGTTCGTTCGGAGCTAACCGGTAAGGTGCTCTCGCAATCGGAGTGGCTCCTGGAGTCAACTCAATTTGGAATTCAACATGACGATGAGACGGTAATCCAAGAAGGTCTTCCGGAAACACCTCGGGAAACTCGCGAACTACGGGGATATCCTCTATCTTCTTTTCCTCGGTCTGTTTATCTGTGACGAGTGCTAATATGGCCGGTCGACCCTTTCGTAACAACTTTTGTGCCTTCATGAACGAGATGATTCCTATCACCGCACCACTCCTATCACCTCTGACCGTAAGGACTTCTTCGCCAATGGGAATCCGTATGATCTTCTCATGGCATATGACTTCCATTTGTTTACCGGAAAGCCAATCCATGCCTACTACTACATCAAAACTTTCTAGTGTAATAGGCATGAGATCTATGGTGAATGTATGACCAGCAAGCTCTATCTTGTAGTCTCTAAGAATATGCGTTACGTGAATCTGTGTACCGTCAGCTAACTCTACGGTGTATTTAGATTCTAAGGCTGAGGGCATATCACTTAAAAGACTACAAAAGTTAGTGGACACAAAACTTCTATCAGCTCCGGTATCGAATAATACGGTAGCAAAACGACCATTAACTGAAAATTTACCAGTTACAGTTGTAGGGTCGTTTAGAGCCTCACCTGAGCCAATGACGAAGGCTCTTCCTTTGGCTCCATTGTTGCTATTGCCTCTATTGTTGTTGCCATTACCGTTGTTGTTGTTGTTGCCGCTGTTATTGTTGTTGTTGTTGCCATTGTTGTTGTTGCCATTACCATTCCTCCTGAGCTGGGGACAGTTGCATCTGTAATGGCCTTCTTTTCCGCATTCAAAACAACCTTTCGGAGTTTCTTGTGATTGTTGAGGTTTCTTCATCAGTTCACCCCGGCAGTCCTTCGCTGCATGCCCAACTTTACCATAGCGTTGGCATCGGAAGTTGTCACACCTACCGGTGTGATGGTTGTTGCATCGATTGCACTTGGGACTTTTCCCCACATAGCCTCCTTGTCCCTGTGATGCCGAGGATGACTGATTGAAATTTTAGTTGTTATCAAACTTTCTTTGCTGTTGGTGAGGTTGGTGCTTCTGAACTTACTGCTGCTGTTCTTGCTGTTGATTGTTGGAGGATGAGCCTTTATCACCAGTATTCTCCCACTTACGTTTGTTATCGGGTACGCTAGCCACTGCGCCCTGCTTGGGTAATCTTCCCTGCTCTACTGCCTTGTCGATCAACCTATGGGCTGACCGGATAGCCTGCTATATGGTAATCGGGTTGGAAGCAGTCACCATACTCTGAATCTCCAGAACCAATCCACGTAAATAGAGCTCAATCTGCTTAACCGGCGTGTCGATCATGCCTGGGCAAAGCGCTGCCAACTCGTGAGACCTCGTGGTGTAAACCTTGATCTCAGATTTCTTCCATCTTTAATTGCCAGAAAGCCTCCAACTTCTAGACTTCATTCAGTTCTTCCTCCGGATCTTCTTCTGGTTCTTCCTCATTAGGGTCTTCCCCAGGTGCAGGGGCTTCAGCAATCTGAAGCGCTGCTAGCTATGCCTCTAGCTCAGTCAATCTATCATTTGTCCCTACACTGTTAGGCTCTTGCGCAGACACGAGCTCAGTAAGTGCGAAAACATTACCAGCCAAGGTTTGATGCCCACCAATGGCCATCGAGAGTCACTCCTGAAGCGTCTCTACCTGGAAACGCAACTGACGCATCTCATATCGTAGAGTGGACTTCTCATCAATGAGTCCTCTAATCCGCTGTCGCTCCATGTCTAGAGTGGCTACCAAAGCTGCAAACGCCTGCTCGAGAGGGATGTCCAAGGTAGGAAGAGTAGGCAATACAGAGGCTGTTGATGACCTAGTCCTAGGTTGGGTAGGAGCTACTGGTGGTACACGCTCTCTATAAGCCATACGGTTCATGTAGGTGGGGTAGAAATTCCAGTTCCGCGGAGGATCGAGCTCAGAAGGTATGAAAGGCTGATCCCAGTCTATCTCGCCAGGAGGATAAGGATGTCAGGGCTAGTTAAATCCCCTATCAGGTACGGGAGAAGTAGGAGGTGACTCAAATCGTGCAGGTCTCTTGCCTAAATTTCTGGATGACGATGCCATGTTGCGAACTACGTGTTTCGTTTGCCAATGAGTATACAATAAGGAAATAAGTGACAAGTAACTAACAACTATGCGGTTATAGTCTAGTGTGTGTACACAACCTAGTTCCCTATAACCAATGGCTCTGACACCAATCTGTCACACCCTCAAAATCCACGTGCGGGGTTTTACCATGAGGCGTGTGACATACCAGGATCTCAGTCATTAGTTACTCAGAATGACTCTATATGAACAAACAATCAAAATCAGAGTTTAACTTTAAAACATGCGGAAGCGTTTAAATAACCAGAAAGACCAAAGTAAAACAATATAATGTAAAATGCGCAAACACACGCACCCAAAGTAATACCAACAAATACTTAAATGTTTAATAACCAAACCAAAACAAGTTTCAATCATGCTGACAACTCAATGATGCTGACCCGTGCACGTGCTCCTAGGCAATGGTAACCTCAACCTAAGAATAGCATACTAAAAGAGTCAACACAATGGTTGGTGACTACAAGAGTTTGCGTTAAACATAAATCAATAACAGTTGCACAATATAAGAAGTGTATTGTAATAGATAGCTAGTCTATAAACAAATAGTAATAATCATAGCGATTTCGCGATTGAAGCTGACTGTGTTACGTTTGTTGCCTCCTGCCACGACATACCTGGTCGTGACAATGTTCGTTACGACACAATTGCACCCGTTTGACCTCGAGTCGCACAGGTGGGGCTCGTCAGACCCAGTAGTACTACCCAAAATTTCCCCGCTAAATCATTATTAACAATCCAAAAGTGTGAGGACTTTCCATGGTAATCAGCACTATATAATACTATACATAACTCATATAAATAAAGCGTTTGTAAAAAAACAGTATGCTATCTCCCCCAAAAGAGATTATGTAAAAAGAGTGGGGCATGAACTCACCTGGTGTGCACAATAAAGACTTAAGAGCTTAACTTGAAAGAGAGAGTGGAAAGACAACCTTCAGAGGTCACCTAGAACACGCAAGTACATAAGTACGTGTACACAGAATCATAATAAAACCCTAAGTGCTCTATAAACCAAAGGACTCAAGGTTTTGGAAAAACAGAACACATTGACCCAGTTGACCTGTTTGACCCGTTGGTGACATTATTGGTGAAATTCCATTCAAACAAACATACCAATTCATCACACATGGTTAACATACAAGCTAATCACATATGTCACTTCATTAACCACATGTACTACCTAGATCATCATACAACCAGATTTTCATACAAGTTATGAGAATCTCAAATAATCATCATGCTCAACATAACTATGCCATAACTAATGCATCACACATGGAATCAAATCATGCACAACATGCCATGTGAAGTCACTCACAACTTCACACCCTAAACCCTGCCAATACTACTAAGTAGGGGCCTCAGATTCACACGCGTGTATAACAATCATCACATTATTCCATAGAGTCCACATCAACCAAAATGTGCAACCATGATCTATTACAACCCAACCAATAGTCCTATCAATACCCATATGTCCCATTACCATGTAATCCCACAAATAGACCAAATCTATCAACTAACCAATTTAGCATTCATACAACCCAAACAATACATTCTTCCACCTTAGAAACCATCCATGAACATACTAGCATGATCCTAATGTCCCAAACATGCTCAAATCATCATATCCAGGATTTTATGCAAATAAAGTTTCCCTTTTGGGAAAGCACATCCCAAAATCTATCAAACACGCAATACATTCATGAATTCATTACTAATATACCAATTCAATCTCATGTTAACATCTAGACATGATCAACAACATCCAATCATCATAATCCATCAATCTTTCTAACCAAAAGTTACTACTTTTAGTAAGACATGAACTACAACCTTCATTCTTGGATTTATAACATTCATATCATCAATCTAACACCCAATCGTCATCACAAACACATTAACAACATCAATTCATCATCAAATCACCATATTCATGCAAATAAAGTTACTATTATTAGTAACCTATGAACAACGCATCAAAAACGTAACTTTCTTGCATAATCAACGTTAACTAACATATATACAACCTAGCTAACACAATAACATCAAAAAACATCAAGAAATCAACCTTCAATTGCAATATTCGAACCCATGCTCTCGGCCATGTATAAAACACATCAAAAGAACACAAAATCTAACCTTTAAATCGTGTAATCAACAAGATTTGATGTTTCCAACGTGTTGTACCCTTGAAATCGATCCAAAACCGAGGGGAATTGCTTGTTCTTGCTGAATTTCGAAGTGTATGTGTGTGTTTGAAGTTGGTCGCGACCGTAGGGGTGGGATTAGGGTTGGGTTTTGATTTTGTTTTAATTAATTAATCATATTTACCATTTAAACCCTTATAATTTGTATTTTATAAAAACTAAGCTTTTAAAATCTTTTTAAAAGGTTTTTAACTAAAAATAACAAGCATATAAACTAACAATAATAATCATATGCATTATTGTTACAAGTTACAAAATTCACAAATTAAATAAACACGTTCTCGCGTTACGCGATAAAATTCACAATTAAATATTTAAATCACGTAAACATATAAACACCACTTAATAATCACATAGAAATTATTTGTGTAACATTATTAATTATTATTAAGTCACTAACGTTAAACAACAATGAGTGTGTGCTCACGACACGTGTATGCAAGACTTAACGGAACTAACGGAGGTTGGTAACGGAAAATTACCGGATGTCACAAATTGTCCTTCAAAACATATAAGAACTTAGAAGTATATTTAAGCTTCGAAAGATATATATATGAGAATTTCTTCCGAAGGTAAATTTCTTAGTAAGTAGTTATTAGTTTTGAAGATATAATTTTCTTCTGAAGCCAACTTAATGTCTTCCAATAGAAAACATATCTTAATTTCTCAGAATTCTAAGGGATATCATTTTGAAGAAGTTCTTCCAAAGTAAACTGGGCTTATATAGGTGATAATATAAACAACTTAAGACACATATGTTTGAAAAATAATCTAGAACTTAAGAAAATCTTCTCAAAGTTAATCATCCCAATAGCTGATACTAAATACTTAAATCTCTGTTCATCAAAAGCTTTTATGAACAATCAGTATATTGTTCATTTGTGTTAACTTTGACTAGTTTTATTAATCCCTTTTCAAAATTATCTCTTATCAAATGATACCTGATGTGATGTGCTTTGTCTTAGAGTGCTTCACAGGATTCTCTGTGATGGAGATAGCACTGTTGTTGTCTATGTGGATGGGGTTCTTTTTGAAGTTGAATCCATAGTCCAACATCTGATTCTGAATCCAAAGCACTTGAGCACAACAGCTTGTAGCAGTAATGTATTCAGCTTCATAATTAATGCAGACACACATGATTGTTTCTTGCATTGCCATAAGACTATCCTTCCACCAAGGAATTAACATCCCCCAGATGTAGACTTAGCAGTCATGTTACCGCCATCATAGTCACTATCTGTATAAGTATACAGATTGAAGTAAGAATTCTTTGGATACCAAAGGCCTAGTTTGGGAGCACCTTTGAGATATCTGAGAATCCTTTTGATAGTAACCAGGTGTGACATCTTGGGGTTGGCTTGATATTATGCACAAATACATATGGCAAACATGATATCAGGCCTGCTGGCTGTGAGGTACATAAGAGACCCAATCATAGCCCTGTAAAGATGTTCATCAACATACTCTCCTTCAAGATCAGGTCCTAGAGAGTGGTTTCTGGCTATGAGTGTCTTAGAAACCTTACACTCAGTCAGATGAAATCTAGTAAGTATGTCTTGCACATACTTTGACTAGTTTATAAAGATGCCATTGTTAAGCTACTTCACTTGAATTCCTAGAAAGAAATTGAGTTCCACTATGGCATTCATTTCAAATCTATTCTTCATCAGCTTCTCAATGTCTTTGTAAAGCTTTGGATTAGGTAACCCAAAGATGATGTCATCTACATAAACTTAAACCAGCATCAAGTCATTCCCTGTTCCTTTAAAGTAGAGTATGCTATCAATAGTACCCCTTTTGTATCCATTCTGAACAACGTACTGTGAGAATGTATCATACCACTTGCTTGGAGCTTAATGCAACCCATAGAGAGCTTTGTCAAGCTTGCAGACATAATTAGGATGATCTGGGTCTGCAAAGCCAGGTGGTTGTTTGACATACACTTCCTCATCTATTACACCATATAAGAAAGCACACTTGAAATCAAGTTGGTAGACTATGAAATCCTTGGATGCAGCAAAAGCAAGGAATATCCTAACAGCTTCAAGTTTTGCCACAGGAGCAAAAACGTCTATGTAGTTAATCCATTCTTCTTGTGTGTACCCTTGAACAACTAGTCTTGTCTTGTTCTTGATGACAAGTCCTTTATCACCTTTCTCATCAACTTTCTTTGGCTCAATCTGGGACAAGAAACAAGAGTACAGACAAACATTTTTATCATGGGTCATCTCTTGTTCTCACCCTTGTCTTAACATCTCCAATGATGTTTGTTGTAGGATGTGACTTGTGGATTATCAGCTGAGGAATCACAGCAAGTTGGTTGGACAGATCTAAATTGGTGAGATTTAGATCTGGTGATTGAGTATTACCCACCACATCAATATACTTATCAAGAGAAGATTGATCTAATGAGTGTGTGATATCATTGATGTTGTCTTCTATGGAATGGTTATCAGCATCAAGAAATTCTTGATCACTATCAACACATCCATCTTCATCTATATTAGAAGTCCCTTCATTTGAGTTCTTTGCCTCAGTACTGGAATTTGTAGGCACTTCAGATGCGTCAGCTGAAGAGTTTATCATTGTTGTGTTGGTAGGATTTCCAATTGCATGGATTGTTACCACTGGAGCTGAAGTAGTTTTCTAACTTGGTCTTCTCAGCTCAAATCTTGGGTCAAGATCTCCTATTGATAAGCTACCTGTAGATCCTGAAACAACTTCACAAGATTTGTTAAAATAGTTGGTAACTAAATCAAGATCGAATAGCCAATCAAGACCAGAACCTTTCACACTGGGTGTGTGCTCATTAAAGGTCATATTGGCTAACTCTTTAACTACTCTAGTTCTGAGATTGTATACTCTATAAGCCTTAGCTTGGGAAGAGTATCCAATAAAGTGTCTATCATCTGATTTCTCAGCAAATTTGGCTATTTGATCTCTGATATTCATGATGGTGCATGGACATCCAAAATGATCTGAGCAAACCAATAAAAATTCTCCTTTTATGCCACAGCTCATAAAGAGTCTTACCGAGAGTTTTGACTACTAAAACTCTGTGCTACACATAGCAGTCAGTGTTGACTACCTCTGCCCAGAAGATGATGGACAGTTTAGAGTCAGAGAGCATGGTCTTTGTAGCCTTATAAGTAAATTGTTTCTCCTCTCAATAGTACCATTTTGCTGAGGAGTCCTGGGAGCACTTTATTGTCTTGTAATACCCTTTTTATCACAAAATGTATCAAGGATTTGGTTGTTAAATTCTATTCTTTGATCACATCTTATGATTTTGACCTTGTGATCATATTGATTCTCAATTTTCAGAATGAAGTTCCTCAAGATCTCAGGGGTCTTATCCTTAGTTCTAAGAAAGAAAACCCAAGTGTATATTGTGAAATCATCTGTGATCACTAGGGAATATGAAGTTCTTCCTAAACTCATTACTCTGGTAGGGCCAAAGAGATCCATATGTAATAAGTGTAGGGGAGTAGTGATTGAGTTCTTTTCCTTTGGCTTGTGAGACACTTTGTGTTGCTTCCCTTTCAGACATGCAACACAGTGGTTATCACTTGTAAACTCTTTCTTTAGCATTCCAGTTACTAAATCATTCTTAATTTATTTCTTCATGTTCTTAAAGTTTACATGGCACATTCTTTTATGCCAGAGAAAAGACTCATCACTATTTGCTTTAGATAGAAAGAAAGAAACTTCTCCTAAAGGGGATGTTTTCTGCAAATCCATCTTGTACATGTTCCCTTTTCTGGGGGCTCTAAGCAGGATATGCTCTTGAGAAAAGACCACCTCGGGCTTGAGAACAATGCACTCATGCTCATTAAAGAACATGTTGTGTCTCTGATTACAAAATTGGGATACACTCAAGAGATTGTATCCAAGCTCCTTAACAAAATTTACCTTCTCAATGTTGAGCTTACCATTTATGACCCTGCCCCTTCTAGTAATGTAACCATTTGATTCTCCTCCAAAAGCAACTGTCCCTCCATCAATTTTCTCAAAGTTCTGAAGCAAAGAGCCACTGCCATGTGCCTGAAACAACCACTGTCAATGATCCATACATTTCCCTTGGTATAGAAAGAGTTGGTTAGTTACATTTGGAAACCTAAGCCTTATTGGCCTTGGGCAAGAGTTAGTTAGTTACATTTAGAAACCCAAGCGTTATTGGTATTAGGCTTGTCAAAGTGAGTTAAAGATGGTTCAACAGTTATTGATCCTATATGCAGGCTTTGAGGATCATTTGTTGTTGTAGATGAAGAACTTTTAGTCACATGGCCTTCCTTCGTCTTCCACGCCATATTTGGAAAAGTAGGCTTGACCTTCAACACTTTGGAAGTTTTGATGACTTTGGAAGTTTTGGAGACTGGACCTTTAGAAGCTTTTGCATCCACTACAGCAAACTTCAGTACTTCAAAAGCATTCCTTTCTTTCAAGACCAAAATTTCTTCCGAATGTAATTTTCCACCTATCGTCTTCTTCACTTTGGAGCTTCCGAGAGGAAAAGTTTTTCCTTCTGAAGCTTTCTTCTTCTTCTTCTCATAAGTTTCTTCTTGTTCATATGGATGGTACTCTTGGGATTACACTTGCAATCCTCATCAAAGTGAGAGGTACCACCATATATGATGCATTTAACTTGCATACTTATGAGAGGCTTCTTTTGAGTAAAAGCCCGAGCTAGATCTCTTTCCATTTCCCTCTTCACCTTTGCAGATGATGTAGCAGGCTTCTTAGGGTGAGGCTTGCTCTTAGAACTGGATGGTTCAGGATATGCAGTAGTGGTGCATATTTTATCAACCTTCTTTTCTTGACCAGGATGTTTTGAACATGAACTAAGACTCCTGGTACTAGAGTCCATAGTTGGATCTTTAGTCTTTACCACTTCAAACCCAGTAGGGATGAATACTTGTTTTTGTTTGGAATTGAAAGTGGCCTTGATTTCTTAGGCTTTCGATGATTTTTTTTGGCTACCATGATTAAGTTCTTCCTTGTTGACTTGGTCATCCTTGGTTCTATCTTTTCTTCAGGAGAATAGTGACCCTTTTTAGGATAACCCTTCTACTTGCTTTAGGTTCATCCTTCATTATCTCTTCTTCATCTTCATCCTCTTCTTAGATAGGATCAATGGGGGCAGATCATCTTGACAAGTTTCACACCTTGGAGATCTTACAGAAAGTAGTGTGTGTAGAGGAGCTATTTCACTTGAACCTAGTCCCTACTTGTTCCGATAACAATTGCATGCAAGGATGAGGATATTATGTTCTTGAAGGTTTTCTCTTCAAAAACACATTTTTCTACCTTAGGTTTACTGATCACAAGCTCAGCCTGGTATTTAGTTAACTTGGTTATGAGATCTTTGATTTGAGTCCTGTAATTTGTGTGCTCATGCTTAAGAGTAGAAATTGTTTTCTCTAAATCTACTATTTTAAGTTTATAATCATTTTATGCTCTTTTGAAATCAGCTTTTTAAGGACTCAAGTTCAGATCTCACTTCTAGGTTATAGGACCTATACATGTTAACTTTAGCACTGCTTAAGGTGTACAAAGATGTTCTAATACCTTGGCTTCTTCATGATTAGCCATTAGTGCTTGGTTGGGAGAAATAACTTCAACCTGAAAGCTCCAGTCAAAGCCTCCTTCTTTAACGGCAACATCAACTTGTTGTTTTGGTTGGCTTGGCTTCTCAGATCTGGGAGCTGCATCAGTGTAGTTTGATCTGGATTGTGCTTGGCCACCGTTTCTCCTTGGTTCCTTGTACTCCCTAGCAAAGTGTCCCATTTGGTTATAGTTGTAACACTTCACTTGCTTTTATCTAGTCCAAACTTTCCACTAGCCACATTGCTGGAAAACTTTCTTCCTATTCTCTTGTAGAATTTCTTGGCTATATAAGTGAGAAGAGCCATTTGCTGGACTATCTCCATGTATTACAGATCATCTAGATGGATATAATCCAAGTCTTCAAGAGTGAAGAAAAAGTTTCTATAACTTTCATCAGCAGACATAGGCTTGAGATGAGCTTGTCTCTTAGAATGAGCTTCCATGGATGTAGCTCTCCCTTGGTGTCTCAAGGAAGGTTATGAAAGGACCCTTTTATAAGTTGTTAGGGTAGCAGATAAGATGATGTTATGGTTCTCTGCTATCCCTTTCAACCACATGGAGGGCTGAACTCTGTTGATTGCTAAAAGAGCTGCTTGATGGATTCTGCATGTTCATCTCTATCTGGTAGCCACTGAGGATACTATACAGCTCTGTGAGAGTAAGGGTGGAGAGGTTCTTAGTTCTCTTAATGGCCACACAGTAGTGAGTCCATTGTCTAGGAAGAAAGAACATGAACTTTCTCACAACATCCCTATTCTTAAGCTTGACTCTAACATCCATGAGAGTATCCACAATCTTAATATAGCTGAAGTATTATTGAGTCATAGTTTCACCTGTCTTGTAGGTGAAGTTCTCAAACTGTTGCTTCATGAGGAACTTCTTGTTTTCTTTAGCCTCAACAGACCCCTCATACATAAGCTTTAGTGCATCCCATAGCTGCTTAGCGGTTTTGCACTTCTTGAAGCCTCTGTATATAGAGTTAAGAAGAGGAGTTTGAAGAGCAGTCATGGTCTTTTGATCTATGTCTATCTTCTTCCAATCTTCTTCAGAATAGTCAACCACTTCTTTTGGTATCATCCCACCGCCAGCAGTAACTAAAGTGGTGCTTGGGATGTGAGGTCCTGTGACAACAGATCTCCACATCCTGCTGTCTTAAGACTTGATAAACCCTTCCATACGTTGGAACCAAGTATCAAAGTCATTAGGAGTGATAATGGAGACTTTGTCATGGTTCTGGTTTCCATATCAGCCTTTGTAGGAGCTACCATTTGAGCTGGTAAGTGTAGTGTAAACTAAAGGGATTTAAGATGGTGAGATCTTACAAAACTATGAACTTTTCACCAACTCATATAAGTTAATAAGTCTTCTCAGATGGCAGCGAAAAGTGGTTCAGCTTTTGTTAAAAGTAAGTCAGATAAAGTATGTCTTCTCTGTCTTCGGAAGAAATCAATCTCGTGGCTTCGGAAGACTTTGTGTTGAAGCTTTGGAAGACTTCATCTTTGGCTTCAGAAGAAATGGTCATTTGGTTTCAGAAGATTTGATACTTAGTGTAATTCATTTAGTTGTATCAAATCTTTCGAAGTAACTTTCTTATACTTCACATGTGCATGCTGAGAGCTCTTTGGTTGCATCAGCCTCTAAGTGTAATCCTTATAGTTATAAACTTATTACTTGTAATTCATACAAGGTTGAAAAACATATGAACTAACTTTTATTAACGAAACTAGTATTCATAACAAATCTATGGCTAATGAACTAGAAATGGTTATTAGAAATCATATAACTTTAGCTTTCTAATCATTTGCGGGTTCTCTTTTATTAGTCTTAGAAATCTACAGTAATTGTTATTGTTTTTGAAAATTATTGGTATGTTAAAAAGAAACTTGATCAACTCTCTTTCTAATATTAAGTTATGTTTTCAAAAATTGTATGTTAAAAGATTACACTAGATCTACCTACATTACTAGTGTCTTCGATTGATCAATACTGTAAGTTACTCATGTTGGTGTCCTTGTCACTACGGAGCTGGCAGATGAGAAATCCATGTTGGCTCATGTTTATAAACATTAACATAACTACTTAACCTTATATCTTTTCTCACACCATGATATACATCACAGTTACATAAGTGTAATCTAATTAGGATGATAGCCTTAATTCCCTGTTTTAAAACCCAAAAGTTTCAATCTTTCTTTTACATTTATTTTAATTATTGCCTTTACATTCTAAGAAATTTTTTATATCAACGCAACTTATCTTTTCCCAAATCAGAATCAAATCTGGTAGTCAATCATAAAGGTTGTTGAATAGGCTCGGTGTGTCCATGGATTGATACTCGGTTCTTATCATCACTATATAACCACACAACATGTACACTTGCCTTTGTATGTGTAGTTTAGTATTCGTAATAACCAATTAAAACTAAATCTGTGCGAAACCTTTATCAAAAATATATATACCTTTCACACGCATCATTTGCACTATAGTAACAGGCGATAAAGAAATAATACCAAAATCGCTAAAATAAGGTTTGCATGCTTCTCCCCTAAAAGTAAAGTATGCAAAATAAGGGCCACGAAAACAGCTTAGAATGCGTAGAAAAACATGAATTGTAAAAGTCGAAAGCTAAATGTTACCTAACAAATATATGTCTGGGAGTGTGTGTACTTAATGGTCAATATGAACCCCATTGTATCCCAACAATGTATCATCTAAGGATCAACCCAAAAAACTTTCATTAATGGAATGTACCCAAAAACCAAGTCTAATTCAAAGTTTAATACATGAATTTTCATTCACTAGCATCAACTAAGATCCTAGAACTATTAATTCAATTCAATTTAATTAAATTTAAACAATTTCTAAACAAGCCCCAAAATAAAGTTTCATTTATAGAAAAGTTTCAAATTTTGACCTAAATGGCACAATTTTACGCAAACAATCCATACAACATCATAGTATTACATATTAACACATAATCAATCATCAATTTCAAACAGTTTCATGTTTTTATTTGTTTGAATCATCTAGGGTTCATGTTTATCATGAAGATCATGAATATGAAATTAAATATAAAACTTACATGTAATGATGTATAGATGCTAGAACACGCTTTTGATGCAAGAAAATCCAAGATCACCAACAATTGCAAGAATCAAAGATAATGAAGTCTGTGTGTGTGTGGTCTTGGGTTGTGAAAATTTAAGAGTAAAAGGGGAGTGAGCGTGGCGATGGAATGGGAATTAGAATTTTGGGTTGGGTTTTTATCACACCCTCAATTTTCACGAACAGGGTTTTACCTTCAGGCATGTGACAAACTAGGATCGAAGTCATTATGTTGGATCTAATGAGGCTGGTGCAACCAAAACCACACTTAGATATATTTTGATGTGCTAACAAATGGTCTTTCGAAGGAACAAGCTGCTCTTCCGAAGCTAAGTCAAAGATCTTCCGAAGCTCAAGTATGAAGAACTTCCAAAGGAAGAACTATGTCTTTCGAGACTAAGTTCTTATTATTCCGAAGTATACAACTTAAAAGGTCCAAAAGACAAAGTCTTCCAAAGAATAAAGTCCTGAAGACTTGTAGAGACTCGGAAGAAGTTGATTCTTCCGAAGTATAAATGGCCTCGGAAGAATTTATTCTTCTGAAGCCATTTAGCTTCGGAAGAACTATCTATGAACTAGTGGACATAAGTATGGTCTGTCTGACAACCTGCTGCCACTCTAATAGACTGCATGGTGCTTTCCCACGCCCATGTAATTGACCTTACTTTAATCCACTGTTCAACCATTCTCAGCTTAGTACAGTTGTCACTTTTAGTTGGTGACAAAAGGTAAGTTATGGACATATCATGACTACCTAATCTAAGATATTATTATTTTATCGTAGATACCTTACTTCTAAACGATGTAGTATTTGTCTAGTTGTAAGTTCCAGCTGGTTTTCCAAGTATAACCGGCTGTAGATAGTAGTATATATAGTTTATTCATGTAACTTAGTAACTATGCTCGTAAGAGTCTTGTAACACTGAGTTGATAAGTAATATATACAAGTATCTTGAAAACCACTCTTGTGTTTTATGTTTTATGTTTGAACTTATTATATTACTTGTGAACTTGGTTCAGACTCTGCTTCATCAACCCGAGTGACATTAAGTGAGTTTGTGTTATTATCTTGTGTTGTGAGACAAACACCGATCCTTCAATTGGTATCAGAGCTTTTTAGGCACTTGATTGTGAGATCTTACCATCCTAAAATCACCCTTGTTTCTTCATACTCACTCACTTCACTCTAATGGCTCTCAACTAGAAGTCCTCTAAGTCTAAGATAGGTACTATGAACAAAGCTCCTACCATCACTCCTAATGATTTTGAGACCTGGTGCATCCCTATTAAAGGCTTCATCAAGTATCAGGATAGCCAAATGTGGATGTCTGTTACCCATGGTCCATACAAGCCAAAAGTAGCATCTTCAACAGGAAATGGTGCCATGATTGAGAAGGCCATTGAAGACTACTCAGATGAAGACTATAAGAAAATGGACATTGATTCCAAAGCCATGATTGTTTTGCTTATTGCTATACCAAACTCTATAATGGTAGGCTTTAAGCAATGCGAGTCTACCAAAAAACTCTTTGAGGCTTTGAAACTGATGTAATCTAGTTCTGCTGAATCCAAGGAGTTAAAGAAAGATGCACTGAAGCAGAAGTTTGAGAACTTCACATATATTGTTGGTGAGACCTTGAGCCAACAATACTTCAGATACATGGACTTGATCACCTCTCTTCAGTCTATGGGAGTGACTATTGAGAAAAGAGATATAGTAAGAAAATTCATGAGTGCACTGCCTCATGAGTGGACTTTCTATTGTGTCTCAATCAAGAGAACTGAGAATCTCAACACTCACACCATGACTTAACTATATGGAATCCTTGATGTATACCGTATGGATATGGAGTCTCAGAAAAGCCATCAGATGAACAACATCTCCAGTTCTATAGTCAGGAATGCTCTACATGTTGTTGAAGGTTCAAGAACTCCCCAACCCTAGTTGTACCTTAACTACCCCCAACAGTCATCCTCTTCTTTTGGGCCTTACATCACATTCCCTAAGACACCCAAGTCTTAACAAGCTCATCAAAATCCTTTCCAGGATAGATGTGCCTTTGTTTCAGGGAGTGAGCACTCTGGAGATTTTCAATTCTGTTTTGATGATCTAGAGTGTTTCATCCCAGATGATGTAGAATATATGGACATTGTCCAACAGATGGCTCTCCTGACCTATAGAGCAAAGAAGTTCTTCAAAAGAACTGGAAGGAAGTTCCCTCAGAACCCAACCAACTGCAAATTTGGGTTTGACCAAACAAAGGCCAAGTGCTACAACTGAAACTAGCTTGGTCACTTTGCAAGGGAATGCAAAGCTCCTAGATCTAATCCTGGAGCAACTCAAGCCTCCCAACATCATGCTAACCCTAAATCTGCAACCAAATCCATTGAGAAACAAACTACAGCTGTTGCTCAAGAAGTTGATTGGAGCTTCATGGTGCAATATGTCACTCCTGCTCAAGCCCTTATGGCTGGAACTGAAGACACTAAGGTATATGAACATCTCTGTACTCCAGCCTGTATTGCTAAGGTTAAATTGTATCAGGACTATAACATAGAAATTAAATCTGATATTGAGTCTTTAAATATACTAAAATCTGATTTTAAGAGAGCAGAATCTGAGTACAAACTCAAAATAGAAGAGTTAGAGAAAAATATGTCCTCTTTAAAACATGAACATTCAAATTACGAGGCTCAAATAAAAGATTTAATCTCCAAGTTGACTGAGGCTCAAGCCCAACTAGTGATAGTTGAGGCTAAAGTTAAGAAGTATGCCATTGAAGAGCATAACTTCAATACAATCATTGCATCATCCTCCCACTCAAAAGTGTGTTATCAAAACAAAAGTGGGTTGGGAACCAATGAAATTGCTCCACCACACTCCTTTGTGTCTATTAGACAGCCTAGATGTGGTGTAGAAGAGCAAGAGGTTCCAACTACTGACCTATTACCCAAAAAGCAGAAGAATGATGCAATAATGGAAACCACCACAGAGCAGCAAGAAAAACTCTTAACCACCAAAGCTAGAAGAAACAAAATCAAGGCAGCAAGAAAAACTGCCAAGAAGGTGGCTGAGTCAAAGTTAAAGATAGACCCAAAGCAAAAGGATGTATTCATATCAGCTGGATTTCAAGTGGTTGGAAATCCTAATTTAGGAAAGGAATGTAGTACCATCATTTCTGTTATGAAGAAGGATCAAAACTTGAAGGGGAAGGATGATAATAAAGAAAAGAAGCTCCAAAAGCAACCATCAACCTGCCCCATCAAAATTAACATTGAATGCATAATCTGTGGCCTGCATAATCACATGGCTAAAGATTGTTACTACAATCCAGCAAGCACACATTATCCATCTAATGTTAAGAAAGAAGGAGTCAAGGAGGGTTTCACATTTGGACCTTACCATGTGGCCCAAGTGTTAAGAAAAGGAAATTTGTCTCCAAAGCCAAGTTGCCTTCGAAAGAAGCTTACTCTTTCGAAGGGAAACTGACTTCGAAAGCCAAACAAAGAACAAACAAAAGCTTCCTAAGTTTCCTTTGAAGCTAGAGTGCCTTCGGAAGCAAGTACACTTAAAAGTAAACCAGCTTCGGAAGGAAAACAAAGAAACAAAAGGAATCCTTCAAAACCTTTCGAAAAGAAGACTGCTTCAGAAGAAAAGGTGGTGACAACTTCTTTCGAGAAGAAAGAAGCCTCGGAAGCAAGCTAGGTTGCACAAGCCTCTTCAAGTTCATCAAGCTCGATCAACCATAGGATGGAATAGAAGATCAGAAAAGATGTTGCAGCCCAATCCTCTTCTTCACAAACCATAATTGAACCCCCCATGCATAGATTTTGGTTTAATTATATCATCTGAATTGGAAGAGCCCAAGACCAAAAAGGCTTGGGTCTCCAATAGTAAATAACCATTTCACCTTATGTGCAGGGACATCTACATGACAAAAATGAAAATATTTGGATTGTAGACAGTGGATGCTCCAGGCACATGACAGGGAACAGATCTCTCCTACAACAATTTAAACACTTTGATGGAGGTCCTGCTTAGTTTGGAGGTGAAGCCGGAGGATACATATCTGGTAGAGGTAGTGTATCCAATGGTAAGTTAAAATTTGACAAAGTAAACTTTGTCAAACAGTTTGAACATAATATCCTTAGGTTTCTTAATTCCATGATCAAAAGCACCAAATGCTTTTCACAGAACCTGAGTGCATCATCCTTAAACCCAGGATGACAATTCCTTAGGAATTGGTTCAGGAGAGGGGATATGTATAAGCTGGATATGAACAAAGCTTCCCCACTGGGAGCAGTATCATGCTTTCTTTCTAAAGCAAATGGTGATGAGTCAACTCTTTGTCATAAAAGAATATGCCATTTTCAAAACCATGAATAAATTGGTTAAAAATTAATTTGGTACATGTTGTGCCTAAAAAAGAATTTTTCTGTAAGGACAACTGTGTTGCCTGCCTAAAAGGGAAACAACATAAAGACTCATATAAATCCAAAGAGGTTAACTCTATCACCATCCATTACACTTATATACATATTGTAAGAGATTATCTTAAAGGCTGATGCTAAACAAAGATCTCTCTGCATGCTTTTGAAGTACAAGGAAGTTACTTCGGAAGATTTGACAGGGCACAGAGAAATTAACAAAGTGTCAAATCTTCCAAAGCCAAGGACAGAAATCTTCATAAGCCTGAATACAAAGTCTTCTGAAGCCTGAAGACTAATTTCTTTCAAAAACAGAAAAGACAAGCTTCTCTGATATTCTTTTGACAAAAGTAGACCACCTTTTCGCTACTAGCCCTGAAGACTCACCAATTTATATAAGTTGGTGATTACCTTTTAGTTTTGTCAACTGTTCAGTATGGTGTCTTTTTCTGTAACTTTCTACTCTTGTCTTTTATTCTTTTTGTAATACAATAGGATGTGAGCTATGGCATGTCATAGTCACCTGTCAAAAGGCAATCTGCCTTTTGACTTTATATTGATCTTGTTGTCTAGATTAGTGTCCAGCTAACCTTCAAAGTATGGTCAGTTGTAGGATGTAGTATAAAGTACTCATGTAACCAGTCTTAGGACTAAGCCTTGTAACAATTGTAAAACACTCGAGAGCAATATACATCATTCTTGAAAACCAATCTTTATGTTCTGAGTGTTCTTATCTTTGTTCACTGTTTCTTTGCCTGGTTCCCTATTTGATCTAATAAGTGTGTTTTCTCCAACTGTGAGACTGTTGTTGAACAAACCATAACGGTCCTGCACACACACACACATATACATATACATATACATATACATATACATATACATATATATATATATATATATATATATATATATATATATATATATATTTATTAGATTATAATCCAATCCTAAAGAATAGTTCATACGGTTTCCCATTTCCGACTAGATTTCGCACTTGACTTTTACCATGCACGTACATTTAGATTTTACATACCTTGAACACATATAATAATATATACATACCATGCACCGATACATTTATTATTATCAATCACACATACATACGATCATGCAGAACCCATGCACGACAGATTTAAATCCATATTATTGACTATGCATATATACTACACCTTACAAGTGAAAAACATGCAATCATGCATAAAGCCTTCATACATCTACCCCAAGCTTATTCATTCACATTCATAAGCATACAATTTTATATATTTATATGTATATATACCACATATATATACATTCAACCGAATAAACCAAGCCCGTAAATACATACACACACACGCTCGATACATCAACGTACCTCCACCACATACATGCATTCATCAATGTATCCATCTGACACATATACATAACATGAATTACACACCCACATGGTTCTATATGTCCATACACACATGCAAGCAACCATGTATATTTATATGCATACATACCTATTGCGGGTATAAATATATATACACTAACACACATACACATGCACCTATATACTCATGGCTACACATACAACATACATGCTATCACGTACCCGATATATACACGAATACACTCACGACCGCATGCATGTTCCGTACATAATCGCATATATACATACAACCACATACACATCACCATCACATTGCATCACATGTATATAATATTGATAGATATACTCGACACTTACGCACATACCACACAACATGGTTTCACACCGACACACACCCTCTACCGCACACCCCACCCCACGGCTAAACCTTAGTACACACTGGTCACACACTTAAACACATATATACCAATGCCATACATAACAACACCATACAAACATTATATACATGTGTCCATAAAAACCCAAATGCAACTCACCCCATACGAGTACCCATAACCTGAAACTATAAAGAACACGGACGAATATAGACTAAATCATACCAAGCGGGGCTATTCCAACTGTTGTTCACAGTTGTCGATCACCAATAACCGCCAGAGTCAAGAGGGACGACCGATATAGGGTTAAAGGTGAAGGAGAGGTGTCACTGTGAGGGTGATCGCGCAGGTGGGGGGAGGGGTTTTGGAAAGTGAATGGGGCGGTGGGATTGGGTGGTTACATAAAAAAATTATTCCTGTTATTAACAAACTTAATCCCTCTAGTTAGCTAATTAACATTCAAGTCGTAACCTACAAAGTTATTTCTAGTAACATACTAAGTTAATTCTTTTTAATTGCAAGAGATCATTAAAGTAACAAAAGTAAAGTTAAGGATATTAACCTTGAAAATACCGAATGTCATAGTTTTATTCTTTTCTTATGAAAAAGACCACTGTTATTTTTAAAATTCATTTTAACGCTACGCGATTGGACTTTTTCTAAACTGAAACCACCAAATGCCCAAACTGGACAGCCGAAGATGATTGATTAAACTTACGATTGTTATCGAACTGTCTTTGTTGTTAGTGAGGTTGGTGCTGCTGAGCGTACTGCTGTTGTTGTTGCTGCTGGTTGCTGGAGGATGAGCCTTTATTACCAGTATTCTCCCACTTACATTTGTTATTGGGTACGCTAGCCACTGCGCCCTGTTTGGGTAATCTTCCCTGCTCTACTGCCTGATCAGTCAGCCTGTGGGCTAACTGGATAGCCTGTTGTATGGTCGCAGGGTTTGAGGCTGTCACCATACTCAGGATCTTGGGCACCAGTCTATGTATGTAATTCTCAATCCTTTTGTGCATCTCATTAACCATTCCCGGGCATAGTGTGGCCAACTCATGAGACCGGGTCGTGTAGGCTTCAATCTCAGAGCCTTGCATTTTAAGTTGCCAAAATTCCATTTCTAGCTTCTGCACCTCGTTTCGGGGGCAATACTCCTCTGTCATAATCTCCTTGAATTCATCCCAAGGTAGGTCATTAACCATTGCCTGACCTAGCATTTGCACCTGGGCATTCTACCAGGAGAGGGCTGCGCCTTCAAGGGTTCCAGTCGCGTACTTTACTTGATCAGCTGGCGGACATTTACATTTTGTGAAGACGGATTCAGTCTTCTCGAACCATCGTACTAGTCCCACAGCTCCTTCAGTCCCGTTGTAGGTATGGGGCTTGTAATCCATAAAGGATTTGTAGGTACAGGGTGGGGGTCCTGTTTTGACAAACCAAACATTAGTTGAGTAGCCTAGACGAGCAGCTAGGATAATCGATTAAACCACTTTTATCATTTACCTGCTGGCTGTCCAGTTTGGGCAGTTGCCACTGCCGCCTGTACATGTTCATTTATCAAAGCAGCAAGCTCAGCGGGAGTCATGTTCACCGTAGCCGCACCGCGTCCGCGTCCCGCACCACGCCCGCGTCCACGTCCCCTTCCGCGTCCGTCCATATTTCACTTTACATTCACAAATACAATAATGAGTAACATCCAACACATTAATCTCATTGAGGTACAGTAAATAATAAGAAATAATGAATTTGTCACAACCACAACGTTTATAACCAAATAATAACCGAAGATAGATAAATTGTAAATGATTCACAAAATATTCCATCAATGTCAAAATTTTAGGTTTTCAGTTGGATGGGAAACAACCCTTTCCATATAGGTTTCAAAAGAGAAGAAACACTATATAGTCCAAGTCATGTAAAAGTATAATCAGTCCAACACGTCAGATCCGTCACTGTCTTCTTGCATTTCTTCAGGTTCTTCTTCCTCCGGGGCTTCCTCAGGTGCTTCTTCCGGTTCTTCCCCTGGATCTTCTTCTTCTGGGTCTTCCGCAGGTGCAGGGGCTTCGTCAATCTGAAGCGCTACTAGCTGTGCTTCTAGGTCAGCAAATCTATCATCCACCACTATGTTCTGATGATCCTGCACATTCATGCACTCGGTAAGCGTTAGCACATTGCCTGCCAGAGTATGATGCCCACCAATGGCCATCGATAGTCGCTCCTGGAGTGTCTCTACCTGTAACCGAACTGTCGAATCTCATATCATAGAGCGGAGTTCTCATTAGTGAGTCCTCTAATAAGCTGTCGCTCAGTGTCAAGTGTAGCCACCAATTCTGCAAATGCCTGCTCGTGTGGAATGTCTAAGGTAGGAAGTGTGTGGGCTGATAAAGATGTCGACGATCTCATCCGGGGTCGGGTAGGGACTACAGGTGGTACTCGCTCCCGGTAAGTCATACGACGTATGTAGGCGGGTTAGAAATCCCAGTTCCGGGGAGGGTCGAGTTCAGGTATCGCGAATGGTTGATCCCAGTCAATTTCTTCAGATGGGTAAGGGTGTCGGGGCCAGTCCGATCCCCTATCAGGTATGGGTGAGATAGGAGGTGATTCAAACCGTGCAGGTCTCTTGCCCAAATCACGAGATGACGATGCCATGCTGCGATGTACATGATGCGTGTGCCAATGAGTGAACGGTAAGGAAGTAAGTGACGAGTAATTAACAAACTGTGCGGTTATAGTCTAGTGTGTGTATGCAACCTAGTTCCATATAACCAATGGCTCTGATACCAATCTATCACACCCTCAAAATCTATGTGCGAGGTTTTACCACGAGGCGTGTGACATACCAGGATCTCAGTCATTAGTTACTCAGAACGACTCTATATGAACAAAAAAACCAAAATCAGAGTTTAACTTTAAAACGATGCGGAAGCGTTTAGTAAACATGAAAAACCAAAAATAATGTAACACATTATAATAATGCGCAAACACGTGCCCACTGTTGTGCAAAATAAGTACATAATTGTTTTAATAACCAAAAACCAACAAAGGGTTCCAACAATGCTGACATCTACAATGCTGACCCGTGAATGTGCTCCTAGGCAATGGTAACTTCAACCTGAGAATAGCATACTAAAAGAGTCATCACAATGGTTGGTGAGTTCAAGAGTTTGCGTAAAACATAACAGTAACAGTATAAAATATAAGAATGCATTGAATTAGATAGCTAGTCTAAATTCACAAGTAATAACCATAGTGATTTCACGATCGAAGCTGACTATGTTTCGTTTGTTGTCTCCCATCACGACTTACCAGGTCATGACAATGTTTATGTTAGGACAAAATTGCACCTGTTTGACCTCGAGTCACACAGGTGGCGCTCGTCAGACCCAGTAGTACTACCCAATATTTCCCGCTAGTTACCATTATTAACGATCCAAAAGTGTGAGGTCTTTCATGGTATATCAAATTATGTTACATTATACACAACTTATAAACAATAAAGCATTTGTAACGAGTATGCTATCTCCCCCAAAAGAGAGTGTATAAAAAAGTGGGGAATGAACTCATCTGGTGCACACGAACGATATAAAAGCTTAACTTGAAAGAGAAAGGAAAGACAACCTTCAGAGGTTACCTAGAACACGCAAGTACATGAGTACGTGTACACAGAATCATCATTAACCCTAAATGCTCTATACAAGGTTATGGAAAAACAAGACACATTGACCCAGTTGACCCATTGACCCGTTGGTGACATTTTTGTTGAAATTCCATTTAATCAAGCATAACAATTCATCATACATGGTTATCATACAAGTTGTTCACATGTATCACTTTACCAATCACTTGTTCTACCAAGATCATCATACAACTAGATTATCATACAACTCATCATCATGTATAACCTACTAACAATCCCAATTGACCAAACAAGCATCCATATAACTCAATTAATCCATTCCACCACATTAGTTACCATCAATGAACATGCTAACATGATCCTAACATTCCAAACATGCCCAATTCATCATATCCAAGATTCAACACAACTAAAGTTTTCCTTTTGGGAAAGTGCATCCCAAAATCTATCCAACACCCAATGCATTCATGAATTCATTAACATAATACCAATTCAAATTCATAACTATCATTTAAACATGTTCAACATCATCAAATCATCATAAGTCACAAATCTCATATCCAAAAGTTTCTACTTTAGCAATGTATGAACTACACGATCAATTCACAGATTTTCTTGCATAACAATCACTATCCAACATTCATACAACATCATCAACATCATAACATCATCAATTCATCATCAAATCATCAAGTTCATGCACAAAAGTTACTACTATTAGTAAGATATGAACTACGCATCAAAACCACGAATTTCTTGCACAATCCACGTAAACTATCATCAATACTATCTAACTAACATCATAAAATCAACAAACCATCAAAAATTCGATATCTAGCACCCAAATCGACTAGGGTTTCGGCCCACATCAAAAATCCATGAAACACCACAAAAATCTAACCTTTAATCGTGTAATGGACAAAAATTGAAGCCTCTAACATGTTGTATTGCTTGGAATCAATCAAAATCGAGGCTTTCTTGCTTGTTCTTGGTCGTATTTTTCAATGTGTGTGTGTGGGGACGCAAGTCACGGGCGAATAAGGGTTAGGGGGGTATTAGGGTTGGATTTTTGATAAGTTTTATGTTTTGAATAATTATCTTTTAACCCTTATTGTTTATATTTTATAAAAACTAATCTTTTAAACACTTTTAAAAGGTTTTAACTTAATAATACAAACATTATTAGGCAACAATAATATTCATATGCATTATTTTCACTAGTCACAAAAATACACGAATTAAATACACACGTTGGCACGTTACAAGATAAAATCCACAAATAATATTTAAATTGCGTAAGCACATAAGCACAACTTAATAATCATATTATTAGTTAAGTTATTATCTGTTTATTATTGTTAATTATTATTAAGTCACCAACGTTCAACGACAACTAGTGTGTGCTCATGACACGTGTATGCAAGACCTAACGGAACTAACGGAGTTTGGTAACGGAAAAGTACCGGATGTCACTTTATCCCCATGTTGAAAGAATTTTCGTCCCGAAAATTGTGTTAAATGGTGTGTGTTCCGTCACCGGTCTACTGCATTGGCACAAAGTAATCGAGTGAGTTTCGGTTAAGTTGTCACATCATCCCCATGTTGAAAGAAATTTCATCCCGAAATTTAATCAATATCTTCGTCGGCTGGCATCGTCTTTTCGAATAGTTGAGGATACTTAAGCTTCATATGGTCCTCACGTTCCCACGTGAATTCTGGTCCACATCTCGAGTTCCAACGAACTTTGACTATGGGTATCTTGCTTTGCTTAAACGTCTTTATCTCATGATCCATCACCTCGACTGGTTCCTCAATGAAGCGTAATTGTTCATCTACTTGCACTTCCTCAAGTGGTACTACCATTGTTTCGTCGGTTAAGCACTTCTTCAAGTTTGAGACATGAAATACATCATGAATTCCACTCAGCGAATCAGGTAGGGCTAATCGATAGGCCACTGAACCTATTCTTTCCAATATCTCAAATGGTCCAACATATCTCAGATTTAGCTTTCCTCTTTTGCTAAACCGAATCACGCCTTTCCACGGTGAGACTTTCAATAAGACTTTTTCACCAACATGAAATTCTAGAGTTTCCTTCGCTTATCTACATAGCTTTTATGTCTGTCGCGCGCTGCAGCCATACGGTTCCTTATTTGTACAATCTTCTCAGTGGTCTCGTGCACTAACTCGGGACCTGTTAGTTGACTATCACTAGTTTCAGCCCAGCAAACTGGTGATCTATATTTTCGCCCATACAAAGCTTCGAAAGGTGCTGCCTTTATGCTGGTGTGATAACTATTGTTGTAAGAAAATTCCACCAATGGTAGGTGAACTTCCCAGTTATTCCCGAAATCAATCACACAAGCACGTAGCAAGTCCTCCAATGTCTGTATAGTACGCTCACTTTGACCATCGGTTTGCAGATGATAAGCAGTACTCATGTCAAATCGCGTACCCAAAGATTTCTGTAATGACTGCCAGAAGTGCGATGTAAAACGAGCATCACGGTCAGAAATAATGGAGACTGGTACACCATGTCTCGAAACTATTTCCTTCAGATAGAGTCAGGTTAACTTCTCCATTTTGTCCGTTTCCTTTATCACCAAGAAATGAGCGGACTTCGTTAATCGGTCTACGATAACCCATATCGTGTCACAACCAGTAGGAGTCCGTGGTAGTTTGGTAATGAAATCCATTGAGATTTGCTCCTACTTCCACATAGGGATCTCAGGTTGTTGCAATAGTCTAGATGGTTTCTGATATTCCACTTTTACCTTCAAGCAAGTTAGACATTTACTCACATATGTAGCTACATCCGCTTTCATATTAGGCCACCAGTAGTGCGCCTTCAGGTCATGATACATCTTGTCGGATCCAGGATGTATAGAGTATTTAGACTTGTGTGACTCACTCATAACCAAGTCTCTCAGATTTCCATGCAGAGGTATCCAGAGTCTATCCATGAAATAACGAATTCCATCCGCCTTTACTTCCAACTGTTTATCCATTCCCTGTAACGATTCAGAACCAATATTTTCTGTCTTCAGAGCTTCGGCCTGAGCCTCTCGGATTTGTTCAGGTAACTATGTGCTAATCGTAAGTTGAAAAGCTCGCACGCGTCGAGGCTTAGCAGTTTCTTTTCTACTCAGTGTGTCAGCAACTACATTAGCTTTTCCCGGATGGTATTTGATAGCACAATCATAGTCATTCAATAACTCTACCTATCGTCTTTGCCTTATATTCAATTCCTTTTGCTCAAGGATGTGCTGGAGACTCTTGTGATCGGTGTAAATAGTACACTTGGTACCGTACAAGTAATGTCTCCAGATCTTTAAGGCAAAAACTACCACACCCAGCTCCAAGTCACGGGTGGTATAGTTCTTCTCATGAACCTTCAGTTGTCTCGAGGCGTAAGCTATCACTTTATCTCGCTGCATCAAGACACAACCAAGTCCTTGAACAGAAGCATCGTAGTAGACTATGAAATCATCACTTCCCTTCGGTAACGCTAGTATCGGTGCACTACACAGTTTCTGCTTTAGTAACTGGAAAGTAGACTCTTGACTATCACCCTATTTTTATGGTGTTCCCTTGTGAGTCAAGGCTGTGAGAGGTAGAGCGATCTTAGAAAACCCTTCAATGAACTGCCGATAATATCCTGCCAGTCCAAGAAATTGTCGTATCTCACTAGCCGTCTTGGGAACTGACCAATTCTTTATCGCCTCAATTTTTGCTGGATCGACATGTATCCCTTTCTCATTAACAATATGACCCAAAAATTGCACTTCACGTATCCAGAAATCACACTCGGAAAACTTGGCGTATAGTTGTTCTTTCCTGAGTAATTCTAAGATTAAATGCAGGTGCTCTTCATGTTCTTCCTTGGACCTTGAGTAGATCAATATGTCATCAATAAACACAATAACAAACTGATCGAGATAGGGTTTGCACACATGATTCATGAGATCCATGAATACTGCTGGTGCATTTGTCAAACCAAATGGCATGACCAAGAACTCATAATGACCATAACGTGTACGGAAAGCTGTCTTCGAGATGTCTTCCCCTCGAACTCTCAGTTGATGGTACCCAGACCTCAAGTCAATCTTAGAGTAATAGCTTGATCCTTGAAGTTGATTGAACAAATCATCTATACGAGGTAGTGGGTATTTATTCTTGATCGTAACCTTGTTCAGTTCCCTATAGTTAATGCATATTCGAAATGTACCATCCTTCTTCTTAACAAACAAAACTGGTGCTCCCCAAGGCGATAAGCTCGGTCAAATAAACCCTTTATCCAAATAAACCCTTTATCAAATAAACCCAGCTCGGTCAAATACTGCTGGTGCATTTGTCAAACCAAATGGCATGACCAAGAACTCATAATGACCATAACGTGTACGGAAAGCTGTCTTCGAGATGTCTTCCCCTCGAACTCTCAGTTGATGGTACCCAGACCTCAAGTCAATCTTAGAGTAATAGCTTGATCCTTGAAGTTGATTGAACAAATCATCTATACGAGGTAGTGGGTATTTATTCTTGATCGTAACCTTGTTCAGTTCCCTATAGTTAATGCATATTCGAAATGTACCATCCTTCTTCTTAACAAACGAAACTGGTGCTCCCCAAGGCGATAAGCTCGGTCAAATAAACCCTTTATCCAACAGCACTTGTAGTTGAGCAGATAATCCTTGCAGTTCGTTCGGAGCTAACCGATAAGGTGCTCTCGCAATCGGAGCTGCTCCTGGAGTCAAATCAATCTGGAATTTAACTTGACGATAAGGTGGTAATCCAGGCAGATCCTCTAGAAACACCTCCGAAAAGTCACGAACGACAGGGATATCCTCTATCCTTTTTTCTTCTGGTTGTTTGTCAGTGACGAGTGCTAATATGGCTAAGCGACCTTTCCGCAACAACTTTTGAGCTTTCATGAACGAGTTTATGCCCATCACTGCTCCACTTCTATCACCTCTGACCGTAAGAATTTCCTCACCAATAGGGATTTGTATGATCTTCTCGTGACAAATGATTTCCGCCTACTTGTCGGAAAGCCAATCCATGCCTACTACTACATCAAAACTCCCTAATATAACAGGCATGAGATCTATGGCAAAAGTATGACCAGAAAGTTCTATCTTGCAATCTCTAAGGATATGCGTTACGTGAATCTGCTTACCGTCAGCTAACTCTACGGTGTAATTAGATTCCAATGCTGAGGACATATCATTTAAAAGACTACTAAACTTAGTGGAGATGAAACTCCTATCAGCTCCAATATCAAATAGTACAGTAGCAAAACGACCGTTAGCTGAAAATTTACCAGTTACAGTTGTAGGGTCATTTAGAGCCTCACCTGAGCCAATGACGAAAGCTCTCCCTTTTGCTCCACTATTTTTGCCATCGTTAGTGTTGCCATTGCCATTGTTGTTGCTGTTGTTGTTGTCGTTGTTGTTGTTGTTCCCACCATTTTCGTTCTTCCTCAACTGTGGACAGTTTCTTCTGTAATGGCCCTCTTTCCCGCATTCAAAACAACCTTTTGGTGTTTCTTGAGATTGTTGTGGCTTCCTCATCAATTCACCACATCAATCTTTCGCTGCGTGTCCAACTTTACCATAACGCTGGCATCGGAAACTGTCACACCTGCCGGTGTGGTGGTAGTTGCATCGGTTGCATTTGGGATTGTTCCCCACATAGCCTCCTTGTCCCTGTGGTGCCGAAGATGATTGATTAAACTTACGATTGTTATCGAACTGTCTTTGTTATTAGTGAGGTTGGTGCTGCTGAGCGTACTACTGTTGTTGTTGTTGCTGGTTGCTGGAGGATGAGCCTTTATTACCAGTATTCTCCCACTTACATTTGTTATTGGGTACGCTAGCCACTGCGCCCTGTTTGGGTAATCTTCCCTGCTCTACTGCCTGATCAGTCAGCCTGTGAGCTAACTGGATAGCCTGTTGTATGGTCGCAGGGTTTGAGGCTGTCACCATACTCAGGATCTTGGGCACCAGTCTATGTATGTAATGCTCAATCCTTTTGTGCAACTCATTAACCATTCCCGGGCATAGTGTGGCCAACTCATGAGACCGGGTCGTGTAGGCTTCAATCTCAGAGCCTTGCATTTTAAGTTGCCAAAATTCCATTTCTAGCTTATGCACCTCGTTTCGGGGGCAATACTCCTCTGTCATAATCTCCTTGAATTCATCCCAAGGTAGGTCATTAACCATTGCCTGACCTAGCATTTGCACCTAGGCATTCTACCAGGAGAGGGCTGCGCCTTCAAGGGTTCCAGTCGCGTACTTTACTTGATCAGCTGGCGGACATTTACATTTTGCGAAGACGGATTCAGTCTTCTCGAACCATCGTACTAGTCCCACAGCTCCTTCAGTCCCGTTGTAGGTATGGGGCTTGTAATCCATAAAGGATTTGTAGGTACAGGGTGGGGGTCCTGTTTCGACAAACCAAACATTAGTTGAGTAGCCTAGACGAGCAGCTAGGATAATCGATTAAACCACTTTTATCATTTACCTGCTGGCTGTCTAGTTTGGGCAGTTGCCACTGCCGCCTGTACATGTTCATTTATCAAAGCAGCCAGCTCAGCGGGAGTCATGTTCACCGTAGCCGCACTGCGTCCGTCCCCTTCCGCGTCCGTCCATATTTCACTTTACATTCACAAATACAATAATGAGTAACATCCAACATATTAATCTCATTGAGGTACAGTAAATAATAAGAAATAATGAATTTGTCACAACCACAACGTTTATAACCAAATAATAACCGAAGATAGATAAATTGTAAATGATTCACAAAATATTCCATCAATGTCAAAATTTTAGTTTTTCAGTTGGATGGGAAACAACCCTTTCCACATAGGTTTCAAAAGAGAAGAAACACTATATAGTCCAAGTCATGTAAAAGTAGAATCAGTCCAACACGTCAGATCCGTCACTGTCTTCTTCCATTTCTTCAGGTTCTTCTTCCTCCGGGGCTTCCTCAGGTGCTTCTTCCGGTTCTTCCTCCGGATCTTCTTCTTCAGGGTCTTCGTCAATCTGAAACGCTGCTAGCTGTGCTTCTAGGACAGCAAATCTATCATCCACCACTATGTTCTGATGATCCTGCATGTTCATGCACTCGGTAAGTGTTTGCACATTACCTGCCAGAGTATGATGCCCACCAATGGCCATCTATAGTCGCTCCTGGAGCATCTCTACCTATAACCGAACTGTCGAATCTCATATCGTAGAGCGGAGTTCTCTTTAGTGAGTCTTCTAATACGCTGTCGCTTAGTGTCAAGTGTAGCCACCAATGCTGCAAACGCCTGCTCGTGTGGAATGTCTAAGGTAGGAAGTGTGTGGGCTGATGAAGATGTCGACGATCTCGTCCGGGGTCGGGTAGGGACTACAGGTGGTACTCGCTCCCGGTAAGTCATACAACGTATGTAGGTGGGGTGGAAATCCCAGTTTCGGGAAGGGTCGAGTTCAGGTATCGCGAATGGTTGATCCCAGTCAATTTCTTCAGATGGGTAAGGGTGTCGGGGCCAGTCCGATCCCCTATCAGGTATGGGTGAGAAAGGAGGTGATTCAAACCATGCAGGTCTCTTGCCCAAATCACGGGATGACGATGCCATGCTGCGAAGTACATGATGCGTATGCCAATGAGTGTACAGTAAGGAAGTAAGTGACGAGTAATTAACAAACTGTGCGGTTATAATCTAGTGTGTGTATGCAACCTAGTTCCCTATAACCAATGGCTCTGATACCAATCTGTCACACCCTCAAAATCTGCGTGCGGGGTTTTACCGCGAGGTGTGTGACATACCAGGATCTCAGTCATTAGTTACTCAGAACGACTCTATATGAACAAAAAAAACCAAAATCAGAGTTTAACTTTATAACGATGCGGATGCGTTTAGTAAACATGAAAAACCAAAAATAATGTAATACAGTATAATAATGCGCAAACACGCGCCCACTGTTGTGCAAAATAAGTACATAATTGTTTTAATAACCAAAAACCAACAAAGGGTTCCAACAATGCTGACATCTACAATGCTGACCCGTGAATGTGCTCCTAGGCAATGGTAACTTCAACCTGAGAATAACATACTAAAAGAGTCAACACAATGGTTGGTGAGTTCAAGAGTTTGCGTAAAACATAACAGTAACAGCATAAAATATAAGAGTGCATTGAATTTGATAGCTAGTCTAAATTCACAAGTAATAACCATAGTGATTTCGCGATCGAAGCTGACTATGTTTCGTTTGTTGTCTCCCGTCACGACTTACCAGGTCATGACAATGTTTATGTTAGGCCAAAATTGCACCCGTTTGACCTCGAGTCACACAGGTGGCGCTCGTCAGACCCAGTAGTACTACCCAATATTTCCCGCTAGTTACCATTATTAACGATCCGAAAGTGTGAGGTCTTTCATGGTATATCAAACTATGTTACACTATACACAACTTATAAACAATAAAGCATTTGTAACGAGTATGCTATCTCCCCCAAAAGAGAGTGTATAAAAAAGTGGGGCATGAACTCACCTGGTGCACACGAACGATATAAAAGCTTAACTTGAAAGAGAGAGGAAAGACAACCTTCAGAGGTTACCTAGAACACGCAAGTACATGAGTACATGTACACAGAATCATCATTAACCCTAAGTGCTCTATAAACACATGGACTCAAGGTTGTGGAAAAACAAGACACATTGACCCAGTTGACCCATTGACCCGTTGGTGACATTTTTGTTAAAATTCCATTTAATCAAGCATAACAATTCATCACATGGTTATCATACAAGTTGTTCACATGTATCACTTTATCAATCACTTGTTCTACCAAGATCATCATACAACTTAGATTATCATACAACTCATCATCATGTATAACCCACTTATAATCCTAATTGACCAAACAAGCATCCATATAACTCAATTAATCCATTCCACCACATTAGTTACCATCAATGAACATGCTAACATAATCCTAACATTCCAAACATGCCCAATTTATCATATCCAAGATTTCACACAATTAAAGTTTCCCTTTTGGGAAAGTGCATCCCAATATCTATCCAACACCCAATATATTCATGAATTCATTAACATAATACCTATTCAAACTCATAACTATCATTTAAACATGTTCAACATCATCAAATCATCATAATTCACAAATCTCATATCCAAAAGTTTCTACTTTTAGCAAGGTATGAACTACACGATCAATTCATGGATTTTCTTGCATAACAATCACTATCCAACATTCATACAACATCATTAACATCATAACATCATCAATTCATCATCAAATCATCAAGTTCATGCACAAACGTTACTATTATTAGTAAGGTATGAACTACGCATCAAAACCACGAATTTCTTGCACAATCCACGTAAACTATCATCAATACTATCTAACTAACATCATAAAATCAACAAACCATCAAAAATTCGATATCTAGCACCCAAATCGACTAGGGTTTCGGCCCACATCAAAAATCCATGAAAAACCACAAAAATCTAACATTTAATCTCGTAATGAACAAAAATTGAAGCCTCTAACGTGTTGTATTGCTTGGAATCAATCAAAATCGAGGCTTTCTTGCTTGTTCTTGGTCGAATTTCGCAATGTGTGTGTGGGGGTGCAAGTCGCAGCCGAATAAGGGTTAGGGGGAATTAGGGTTGGATTTTTGGTAAGTTTTATGTTTAGAATAATTATCTTTTAACCCTTATTGTTTATATTTTATAAAAACTAATCTTTTAAACACTTTTTAAAAGGTTTTAACTTAATAATACAAACATTATTCGGCAACAATAATATTCATATGCATTATTTTCACTAGTCACAAAAATACACGAATTAAATACACACGTTGGCACGTTACAAGATAAAATCCACAAATAATATTTAAATCGCGTAAGCACAATTTAATAATCACATTATTAGTTAAGTTATTATCTGTTTATCATTGTTAATTATTATTAAGTCACCAACGTTCAACGATAACTAGTGTGTGCTCATGACACGTGTATGCAAGACCTAACGGAACTAACGGAGTTTAGTAACGGAAAAGTACCGGATGTCACAGGTTATGAGTAAAGAAGAAAGACAAACTAATGATAAAAATATAAAAAAATATTATTTAATTAAAATAGAGAGAAAAATTAATGTTTTTCAGTGTAATTATAAAGATGTTGATGGGAAAGTTGATGTGAATTTATATCATATCATAAAAAAGATTTTTTTAAAGACACGTGACAAATTCTAGTGAAGTTTAAACTTTTATTTCCTATTATTCTATCATATTAAATGAAAAAAACTATAGATAAGTAAACTAAATAATTAAATATCCAGTTAATAGATCATCTTATTCTAATAAATAATTAAAACATATGAAATTATAAGATTTGAATTATATTATATATTAAAATATAATTTTATAATTCCTAATTTTTATTATTTGTTATTTATAATTTCTTAGATTTTCATTAGTTATTATTTTATTAATGGCTAATGATTAATACACGAGTTTCTAACATAATGTTTTTATAAGATATTACTAATTATTTTTCTACTCCATCTATGCTCTTACACACTTCACTACATTTAAATACTAGAAAGCCGACATGTATAAAACAAGTTTTTATAGTTTAAGAACGAACGCGTATGAAACTAGTTTTCATGGTCTTGGAACCGGGAAGAGTTATAAAGAAAATGGAAAAAAGGTTTTTGTGTGGAATAATATTCCTTTTAGAAATAGCCAAATCGATTCGACTGTGGTGATATCACACACGACGCCGTCGTTTTATATCACCTCCACCACTTTTGGAATGCAACGTGATAGGACCCAAAGGGAAGTACCCATGAGGTAGGTGCATCCACCAGTCGTTAAGAGGTTTGGTAAGTAAATCTTCTCTATTACCATCACTTATTTATCATCAATCACTTCACACACCCCACAGCCCCTTTAAATATTCAAACCCCATGATCCCGTCAGCATTATTTTAACCAAATCTTGCTTATGTCGATTGTGGGTTCAAAGACTTTCATAAAAAGCATTTGAATTTGATTAAAGGGGTTCACTAATTTATTACCAATTTACTAGAATGAGTATAAATTCCGCCATGAACAGTGCAGGTGTGAAGTATGGGGGGTTTTGCAGGGTGTTGTATGTGGTGTTATTGGGTCAATTGGTGTCTTTTTCAATGGCACTTATGAGCTTCAGTTCATCTCTATCTGCTAATCTAGGTTAATTCTGTTCAATTCATGCATGTTTCAAAGTAATTTGATCATTAGTGTTCATCTGATTTTGTGTTTTTTGGTTTTTGTAGGTGTTAATGCCCCCTTTGCTCTTGCATTTTGCTCTTATTTGATTATAGCATTGGTGTTTGGAAGCATCTTGTTGTACCGTCGTCAAAAGCTACATGTAATCTGAATCTCGGTGATGATGATCTTGTGTTTGTGTTCATCTGAATTCTGAAATTACATTTTTTTAATTAACTTTTTTGCAGATTTCTTGGTATTGGTATGTGCTGTTAGCATTTGTAGATGTTCAAGGCAATTATCTTGGTTAGTAAATTAGAGCAACATTTATTATGGCTTCATGTAAAATTCAATTTTTAAAAAATCTATGATGTTAAAATGGTTAATATCAATAGATTTGTGAAACCCTATGATTATGTAAATGATGATGTTTGTCGTGATTTGCAGTTAATAAAGCATTCCAGTTTTCATCAATTACAAGCGTGACAATACTCGATTGTTGGACGATTGTTTGGGTCATAATTCTCACTTGGTTGTTTCTGGGCACAAAGTATTCTTTATGGCAGTTTTCCGGCTCAGCTCTATGTGTTTCAGGGCTATGTTTAGTGGTGCTATCTGATTCTGGTGTCGGTGGTGGAGGTAACAATTGAAGTCGAAAGTAGTTAGGCTAGCTTTTTAGGACAATCATGGTTTCTTAATCCTTATGATATATGTTTTGGTGTTTCAGGTGGCTCCAATCCTGTTCTTGGTGATGCACTTGTGATTGCAGGGACATGTTTTTTTGCATTGAGCAATGTTGGCGAGGTTGGTTTCGATTAGTGAGGCGATTTAAGGGGTCGATTTGGGTTATGCTTGACTAGTCAAATGGGTTTAGATCAAGCATGGAGACGGACCAAACGGGTCAAAAAGGTTGAAGTTCACATAGAAATGTATTCAAATGCAATAAAACCTCCTAAGCCACTTTTAAAAAATGGAACAAAGAGGTGTTTCCTGGTTGGTGCTACCTATTTTGACCCGTTATTCAACCCGTTTAACTTGCAGTTTCACCACCTCTAGTCTTAAAGTTTCTGTTTTTCACTTACAATATCTTGTTCTACAAACAGCAGAAACCATAAATCTCGTAGCATTTTTCGATATGCAGGAGTTTTGTGTGAAGAAGGTGGGCCGGGTTGAAGTATTAGCAATGTTTGGTTTATTTGGAATGCTTGTGAGCTTAATTGAGATGTATCCTTTTTCTGTTAAAGCTCTGTGGAGCCCAAATTCAGAACCTTTATGTAGTTCTGAATAAGAACACCATTTGTAAGTTTTCCTTAACAATTCCTTAGGGCCATATTTGAGTTCAAGAATCTTGTATCGGTATCTTGGTCTCCAGAAGTTGTAAGTGAACAACGTTTTGCAACGTTTTGTTTTACTTTTTTGTGTTTATGTTTGTAAAAACTGAAAAACCAGACAGAATACCGAATTCAATTTACAATATTTTTTCACGGTTTCTTCTTTCAGATGTTAACCTTTGCTGGTTTTGGGATATCAGGCTCTATGTTCTATTCTTTGACCCCTCTTGTTCTGCAGGTTTGTTTCTTGTGCTGTAGAAAGATAAAAGTAGAAAAATGTTAAAACATATGGATTCAATCTCATAAAACAGTGATCAAAATTTTTCAGGCGAGTGGAGCCACATTATACAATCTGTCATTACTCACAGCTGATATGTGGGCAGTGGTAATTCGTGTGTTTTTATACCGCCAAAAGGTAATCTTTCCGAATGCACACATGGACCCATAATAGTAGCGGGTCTTTGATTTATATTTCTTGGGAGTGCGTTCGGGTTGGGTTGGGTCACCAAATTAGAAGTTTTATGGATATGTGTTTTCAACTTGAAAAACCTGTTTATTCAAATATTGAAAACTGATTCAAATATTAATAACTACTTTTTCCCTTTTACCATATAATTGTTGCAGGTGGACTGGTTATACTACGTGTCATTTTTATTCGTTGGTATCGGTCTTGTCATATATTCAAAAACGTAAGTCATGTTGTCATATCGGTTTCTGTTATTTTGTTAGATCACGTCTGTTCTGGTGTGATCTCAATATGAAACTTTACTTGTTTAAAGGGAGAAGCATTCCAGTGAGTTACCGAAACTTGAAAATGATGACCCGACCAACCATACCAGTTGCTGCAAGAGGAAGCTGTCCGAGTCTAGAGTTGAGGTCATGGTACAACATTATTTGTTTCCACGGCATATGATATAATAAGCATTACTTATTGTTTCATGTATTAGGACATGTATCAAGTATAAGATATTCTATGTATTTTGAGTTTGAATATTGTAATCCTAATTCCTATCTGTAAATAGAATAGGTCAATTGTAATCCTATATACACATATTTGATGAATGATAATGGGAATTGATTTTGTGCCTACTTTCATGGTATCAGATACTTTTTTTTTTCCTGATTACCTTCTATCCTAGCTAAAGTTCCAGTCCATGGAACCGGACAGTTCACCTTACCCAACTTTTATGCTTAATAATATTCTAAGTGCACCGGAGATCTCTACCCACTCACTTTGAACTCAACTTCTACTGTCTGCTCCTTTAGCATATGCTTATGTGACTGAAGACTTATGTCATCATCATACATTCTTTGCAAAAACAGTTGTCTTTTAAATCTCGTTCAGTTAAGCATTTGAATGTTTGTTAACTTTGTGTGTTTGGTAAACATATAAAATTGCCTTTTGTTGATTCATGCTCTTTTACTTACTCCCCATTTGACATTGTTCATAGCGATCTACGATCATATCCGGTCCTCATGTCCACCGAGATCACATTTTATTTCTCGATGATAAAACATATTACATGTGCACATATCCCCCAAGCATTAAATCTCAAGTCTTCCCTATCTTTCCCCAATTGCATAACTAAATCAAAACTCAATTTAATAAACCCATTAAAACTATGCAATGTGATAATGGTCGTGAGTTCTTTCCAAAACGTTTGTAATGATAATATGTTTTTTAGTTTTTCTTGTCCACGTAGTTCTTTTCTCACTCGCCACCAACTCAAGTGGCTTTATCATGTGTAGCACCCCAAAATCACAAGCGAAGTTAGCGTGCACCACCGTCATCATTCGCCAAAATAAAAGAACCATTGACAACCCTGGAAATTGTAGCCAACCTTTGCTTGCTTTGAATTTTGTAAATGGGGGTGATTTTGTCATCTCTTAATCAACCGCACCACAAAATTGACGTAGTTGGGGAAGAAGGGTCTCATGGGAATGTCAAACTGATCTTGATGATGACAAATTTTCTTCAAGTTGATGGTTGAAGAGAATTCAAGAGTTCTGCTCCTTTTATTCTTCTTCTTAATTCATCGATTACAAGGAAAACAAGAAGCGTAAATAGAGTCTATACAATCGACCAAAAGAAGAAACTAGATAATTGATAGACCAAGAAATAAGGAAAAGATATAGATTAAAAATAAACTTCTACGCTCCCGCTCAAGATGAAGCATGTAAGTATTTAACGCCCATCTTGCTTAGTAAAGAATGAAGTTGTTGAGTGCCAAGACCCTTAGTGAGTAAGGGGCTGTTTGGGAAGATCTGAATCATTAAATGCTGAACTAGTAAGAGGTCTGAATGGTTAAGAGGCTCTGAACCATTAAGTGTTGAACCAGAAACTACTGTTTGGTTGAATCTCTGAATAACTGTACAGAATGACTATTTTATCCCTCTGAATTATTTTGTGCTGAATAAAATGTATTTATTTGGTTAGATGTCTGAATGACAGTACGTACTGAATGATCAATAAGTAAAAAAATACAAATCATTATAGAAATTATTCCAAATACAAATAATCCAAATACAACATACTAAAATTCAAATTCAAAATATTCCAAATACAACATACTAAAATCCAAATACAAAGTAATCCAAATATAACATACTAAAATCCAATTACAAATTAATCCAAATATTAGTCAATTGAAACTAGTTGACTAGCTATCTTATCACGAAATTATTCATATAATTAATGTTTTGTGAACCCCATTCTATATCATGAAAGAACTGGTCATCATTGTTATCACCTTGTGCTTCTGACATATCAGATGACTCTTCACTAACACCTAGATCCATTTGAGTGCATTCAATGTCATCAATACCATCTATATTTTGATCAGACACCTCTTCAGAAGGACGAGGAAGTGTCAAAGATGGTCCCTAACTGTCGAATCCACTGGAAGTAGAACCCTCAAATAATTGAACACAAAGGTCAGGGTAAGAAAAAGATGCACCTCTCAAAGCTTCTACATATTTGTTGGACTGTGTGAAAACATATTATAAAAATTGTATAAGATTATTGAAATATGATAGTAATTATTATTTAAATAAATTTACGAAATACGTTCATTTCTAATTGTCATTCTTCTTCCGACAAGTAAAATGTGTTTGTTACGGGATTATAAACATTGCCGGTTTTGTTTTTTAGCTTTGTCTAGGCAGCAAATTTAGCTTTTAGGTAGTCATAGCGATTCTTCATTTGTCTTTAATCCACTATGAAATCATGTTCTGTTTTCAATTTTTCTGCTACATTCTTCCTAGATGGTTGTTTAAGACTGCTTCCCTCACGTCCATGAAGTGTCAATTCATGGACACATGATTCTAGAAAAGTTTTTTCAACTCCTTCTTGCTCTCAATTAACCCTAATATTTTTCTGAGCCATTTTCTTCAAACAATGCAAAAAAACAAACTTAAAAACTACCATTGATAATAAACTAAAACACTAGAACAAACAAACTTAAAATGGTTAAAATAAATAACCAACACATGATACTAACAGATCTTCTACCAAAAGACAAACTAATTTCACCCATAAGTCCATAACAGATCAACATACAACAAGTCTTTGTTTATCAAAGTTTAGCAAACCATAAACCAAGAATTCAACAACCTTAAAGTTCAATTATCATTTACTAGTAAACCAAAGTTTAGCAAACCATAAACTAAACTTCTCAAGCAATATCAGATCAAGTAAATTCACATATCAACCATCCTCATGTACAAAGAAATACCACAAATCAAGCAACATCATATCAACGTAACAAAACTTTAACAATCTACTACATATCAACCATCCTCATGTACAAAGATGAAATACCACAAAACAATTAATCAAACAACATTAGATCAAGTATATCCATGGCTTAGAACAAACAATCTCTTTAAAAGTACCAAAAATTTTTTAAGTTCATGAAATCCTAGAAAAGTATCTATAAATATTATATAATAATAACAAGATGATAAATTTTTAACCTAAAAACATACAAAACCAAGCATAAATATGGAATTCTACAATAAATTTTGAATGAAATATGAAGAAAAAGAAGGAAATCAAACCGGAGGCGGAGGTGCGACTGTCGTGGCGGAGGTGCGACTACGGCGGCGGGCAGAGGTGCGACTGCGGTTCAAAACGGAGAAAGAGCTGCGAAGGGGGAGGCGGAGGTGCCACTGCCGCGGCGGTGGGCAGAGGTGTGACTGCGGTTCAAACCGGAGAAGGAGCTGCGATGGGGGAGGCAGAGGTGCGACTGCGGCAGAGGAGCGACTGCGGCAGCGGGTGCGACTGCGGCGGCGGCGACTGCAGCGGCGGAGATCAACGACTGGTTGTCGATGGGTGTGGGGGAGGAGGTAGATGACGGGAGTGAAAGAAATGGGTGTGTTTGTGAGGGTAATATGGTCCCAACTTCATTCAACATTGTTTCATATCTGAACCATTTAACACTGAATGGTTCAGTTCAGAGGCTCTTTTTTCCTGAAACAAACACACAAGCCTCTTACCGATTCAGAGGCAGCCTCTTAATGGTTCCATTAAGTGGCTACCAAACAGCCCCTAAGTCTACGAGCTGAAGTTTGCTTTCAATGGCCATCGGCATTATTTCTTTTGCGTCCACTCGTTCATGAACAAAAAATGTTGGGTTTTCACAAGTTTATCAGAGTCATTTTATCCTTATAAAATGAAAACGCATCAGAAAAGGAAAGAAAAACTTTTTATAGTTAATATATATAAACCAATTTATATATCTGTTAAAACCTGTAATGGATCGTTATATGAAAAAAAATTTGCTTACGAACAACCATAGGGTGTTTAAAAATCTACCTCTCGAATGGGACAGAGGAAGATCTTTGATCGGCAGCTTCCAAAGTAGGAAACCTCAATCTTGTCTACCCCAAGCTTCCAACAAAACACCAGGTTGCTAGGGTTTTCTTCACTTGAATCGGGTTCTGTTCTTGGCTTTCCTCGACCGATCGAGAGAAAAGCTACAGGAACACCGATCTGCACCTTTGTGTGCATTGTAAGTTATCAGAGAGAGTGGTTGAATGCAATCATATATTACACGTCCTATGAAACTGAATTTCAGAGTGAGAGAAAAGTGGGCGGGGCCCATCCCTTTAACCCATCCGCATTTCTCTAATATTCATCCGCATTAGTAAATGCGGATGAACAACTCTAACCGCATTTGTAAATGCAGAAGAAGGAACTTCATCCGCAATTCTCAAATATACATCCGCATTTGCAAATGCGGATAAGTAACTCCATCAGCATCTCCAAAATACACATCCGCATTTGTAAATGCGGATGATCAGTTTCATCAGCATTTCCTTAAATGCTCATCCGCATTTACTATCCGCATAAGTAAATGCGGATGAAGTAACTCCTTTAGTATTTCCCCAAATGCACATCCGCATTTGCTAATGCGAATGAGGAACATTCATCCGCATTTCCTCAGTAACACATCCGCATTGGTAAATGCAGATGAGTAAAAGAAATGCGGACAAAACAGTTGTATTGTTTGTTCAATCATTTGAATAACAATACAAAGTACTCTCTCTTTAGAATAAATTATCCATATAATTTATTTATAACACTAGTGCAAATATTTAAAAACCCAATTTCTAAATACTTCAAGTGTCAATATTTATTTACATGATTATATCATAAAATAAATATTGTAGGTGTTTGTCTAGCTTGTTATTGGGTATGACCCGTCTTGGATCATAACGTACTAGCCACATCAATTCAATATGTGTCTTGGGCAGACCGTTCCCAACAATCTCCCACTTGCACAAGATACATAGAGAATTGATGCAAGCAGTAAATACCGCCAAACAACGGTTTACTACCCCTAATACGCATGACGAAGTGCCATTCAATAACATCATCTTCCTCAAGTCCCTTATTTGAAATGAATTAGGTGAATCTATCATTTATCCTTTTGTTACAGATGTCATGTTAAATCCAGAGACACAGAATGATCATTCTCTGTTGATTTAACTTGATCAGGCCTTAGACATCATACTCTCAACGAATAATAGGAACAAATTCCATCTTGACTATATACGTTTCTCACAATCACCTTGTATCACACCTGAAACTAGCCTCATGTACTGTCTATTATTTCTAAACAGCGAAGAACTAGATCAAAGTATAATATTTGGTGAATATCGAAACCCAATATGTATCTTAGGTCGGAGGATACAACGATATTCGCCTTTACTCAAATTTACTTATGATCAATTACATAATTCAATGCAGTAAAATTTGAGAACGGGTCTGTCCAATATTTGTATCCCACAAATATTTATGAACTTTGGTAGCAACCTCTTGCTTTATATTTATACCTTATGAATATCCATCAATCCAAGTTCATAATAGTCTTACTTCATATTTGTTCCCACAAATATGACCGACTACGGACATTTAGAATAATAAATATATTCATGGATTTAAACATGTTAAAATGGAACATAACTCATAGTATCATAATCATATATATATATATGAGTCAAAATAATAATTGTTTCGATATTTAAATACTAAATAGATCAAATCCAATCACTAGAATATCGAAGTCCTAAGGCACAAGTATGACTCTCATGCTTTGGCCTTTTAAGGAGCTTCGTGAGTGGATCCGCAGTATTTTGATCGGTGTGAACTTTGCGAACACATATCTTTCCTTTTTCAACTTTATCCCTTATGTAGTTGAATCTCCGCTCAATGTGCCTTGTCTTTTGATGTGCACGGGGTTCCTTGATTTGAGCAATTTCACCCTCGTCACAAAAGATCTCTAGGGGATCTTGAATGGTAGAGATAACCCCTAGATCAACAATGAATTTCTTCAACCATGCAGATTCCTGTGCTGCCAATGAAGCGGCGATGTATTCTGATTCTGTAGTGGACAATGCTATCACATCCTGGTTTGAACTCTTCCAGGACACTGCCCCTCCATTCATAATGAAGACATACCCCGATTATGATCGAGAATCATCTCGATCAGTTTGGAAACTCGCATCCGTGTAACCCTTTACAACAAGTTCCTCTTCACCATATCCGTATATTAGAAACATATCCTTAGTCCTCCTAAGGTATTTCAATATACTCTTAATAGCCATCCAATGACAAAACACTTGTATTGTTTGTTCAACCATTTGAATAACAATACAAAGTACTCTCTCTTTAGAATAAATTATCCATATAATTTATTCATAACACTAGTGCAAATATTTAGAAACCTAATTTCTAAATACTTCAAGTATCAATATTTATTTACATGATCATATCATAAAATAAATATTATAGGTGTTTGTCTAGCTTGTTATTAGGTATGACCAGACTTGGATCATAACGTACTAGCCACATCAATTCAATATGTGTCTTGGGCAGACCGTTCCCAACAAAAAAAAACAATCCATCTCAACATGCTTTGTTCGCTCATGATAGACTGGATTGTTTGCAATATGACGGGCTGCTTGATTATCACAGAATAAGGGTGTGGGAGTCGTAATGTTAACTTATAGGTCCTTGAGTAGCCATCGCACCCAAAGAACCTCGCTAACAATGGAGGCCATTACCCTATACTCTGCCTCTGCTGATAAACAAGACACAACTGATTGTTTCTTGGTTTTCCAAGAAACAGGACTGCCACCTATAAGAAGTAAATATCCTGTTCGGGATCGTCTTGTAAATGGGCATCCAAGCCAATCGGAGTCGCAATATGTGGTTAGAACCGGTGGACCCTAACGTGGAAGAAGAATACCTTGTCCTGGCGTCCCTTTCAAATATCTCAAAACCCGATTTGCGGCTTCGAAGTGATTTCGACGTGGATCAGCTACAAATTTTCTTAGAATGTTAACCGCATATGTAATGTCGGGTTGTGTCACTTGCAGATACAATAGTCTTCCCACTAGCCTCCGCTATTTAGTTGCATCTACTCGAGCTTCTTCCTCCCCTTTGTCAAGTTTCATTCCTTGCTCAAAATGGAACGCACTTGGTCGACACCCCAACATTCCACTATCCTTCAAAATATCCAAAGTTTATTTTCGTTGACTCAAAACCAATTCGTCAAGGGTTTTAGCAACCTCAATGCCAAGAAAATATTTCAATGGACCAAGATTCTTGATGCTAAATTCCTCATCAAGATGTTTCTTTGTTTCTTCAATTTTCACGACATTATTTCCTACAATGATGACATCATCTACATAAATAAGAATATTGACATATACTCCTTCTCTCTGATACATGAATAGGGAGTGATCGGCCTTTGATTGTTTGAAGTTTAAAGAAAACAGAAACTTGGTAAATTTATGATACCAATTTCTTGATGATTGCTTAAGCCCGTAAAGAGATTTTCGAAGACGACCACACCCTCTTTTGATAAACCTTGAGGGATTTTCAAGTACACTTCCTCGTCCAGGTCTCCATGTAAAAACGCATTGTTGATGTCTAATTGGTGGATAATCCAATCCTTTTTTGTTACAACGGTCAACAAAGTTCGAACAGTAACAAATGTAGCTACCGGAGTGAAGGTCTTATGATAATCTACTCCTTCTATTTGTGTGAAACCCTTAGCGACTACCCTGGCTTTGTATCTTTCGACTTCCCCATTAGATTTATACTTTGTCTTATAGATCCACTTTGAGTCTATAGCTCGCTTGCCCTCCGACAATATTTCTAATTTCCACGTCCCGTTCTTTTCGAGGGCTTTTATCTCTTGTTGCATGGCCTCTTTCCGTTTCTCATCCTGCAAAGCTTGTTCAAAACAACTCGGCTCACCATTTGAATTGATGGCCATTAAGAAAGCTTTGTGAGAGTTAGAAAATTTGTCATATGAAACAAATTTGAAATAGGGTGTACCGTCGAGTTTGCTTGATTAGAGTCGGGTTGAGAATTATCGACCGAGGGGGGGAGCTTTACGACATAGTGGTTGAAATGAGCCGGCTGGGACCTTGTTCTTTTACTTTTTGGATCTGGTTCACTTTGATCATTTATGAGCTCATTATGGTTTTCTGGACCTAAATCAAAATGGGTGCTAGTATTGTTTTCAATCAAATTATTATCTTCTTGTTGGGTTGCAACTCTTGTATTATCTAAAATATCTTCTACCAAGTGTGATTGATCCAAAGCATCATGTGTTAACCCATTATAAAGTCTTGTCGTCCTATCATCATTATCATAAGAACTTTGTGTGATGTTTTTAAAAGGAAAAACACTTTCAAAGAAAGACATGTCCCTGCTCACAATGATTTTTTTTACTTTCGATGTCATAAATTTTGTACCCTTTTGTTCCTTGTGGGTATAAAAAAAAACCCAGGTCTTCCCTTTTCTTCAAATCTATCCCCTCTTGTATTGTTGTTTTTGAAGTAAGCTGGACATCCAAAAATTCTTAAGTGTTCATACTTAGGCTTTTCATTCCAAACTAACTCATAAGGGGTTTTGTTTTTAATCACCTTTGAAGGAAGGCAATTTATTATATACGCAGCGGATAAAATACATTCCCCCCAAAATCTTTTTGGAGTATTTGCTTCAAATCGTAAGGCTCGTGCTGTCTCAAGTAAGTGCCTGTGTTTTCTTTTAACGACCATATTTGGTGAGGGGTATGAGAACAAGTGATCTCTAACAAAGTTCCTTTTTTATCATAAAAATCAACCATAGAATTAGACATGAATTCTTCACCACTATCAATCTAACTCTTTTAATTTGTTTTGCAAATTGTACTTCAACAAACTTGTGAAAATTTTTTAAGCATTCACTAGCATCGCTTTTGTGTTTTATGAGAAAAACCCATACAGACTTGCTGTAATCATCAACAATGGTGAGGAAAAAATAGGCAAGTGTGTATAATGGAATTCAATACCCTCCCCAAATATCATAGTGTATAAGCTCAAAGCATTCAGTTGTTTTAATAGAACTAATGGGAAAAGGTATTCGTGCATGTTTGGCCTTAGCACAAGAATCACAAAAAACATTACTAGAATTGATAAAATTACTCTTAAGGAAATCAATATTTGAAAGTTTCTCCCTTGATGCATGCCCTAATCTATTGTGCCATGTGTCTGTTGTAATCACCATAGCTTTTCTACCATCCTTGAGCATGTCCATAAGGTACAACCCCCCTTGGCATTTACCCGATCCAGTCAAGCTCCTCGTTCGTAACCTCTGCATGACAAAGAAATCAGCAAAAAAGGTTACCGCGCATTGTAGGTCTTTGCATAACCGGCTAACCAAAAGAAGATTGTATTTAAAATTTAGGACATAAAGAACTTCATTTAATTTCGCTCCCCCTGGAAGCGAAAGTTCACCTCTTCCCCGCACGGGAATAACATTGCCATTTGGAATGACAATCGGCGTATCATTAACAGTTCTTTTCTTATTTACAAGTAGATTAGGTTGATAAGTGATGTACTCAGTGCAACCTGAGTCAACAACCCATACATCATCCCTATTACCTGCCATGTTAGCCTTGGCTTTTGTTTTATCATTATTGGATTCAGAGCTAGAGAAGAGCTTCACAAAGGATTTATATTGCTCGTCACTTAACCCTAGTATTAGGCTAGCTGCAGTGTCAACGCATGCCGCCTTTGGTTTTGCTTAATCACCTTTCTTTCTGGGCTACCAGTCCGGATAACCTACCAACTTAAAACAACCTTCTCGTTTATGACCGGACCTTCCACAAAACAATGATTCGTGCGTGGCTCGGTTCTCACTCGATATCATTGTTTTTCTCTCGTCTTCTACAACCATATGATAAGCAGTTCCCAAGGCAGGAATAGGCTTTGTTGCTAGGATTTGGGTTTTGATAACATTGAAATCATTATCCAGACCCATGAGAAACTCGTAAAGCCATTCCTTTTCAAGGTGTTCCACAATCTTCTTACCTAGCTCATAGGAGCATTTGTTACAGGAGCATCGTGGGAAGGTTCGGATTGATTGCGATTCATCCCACAAAGCCTTGAGCCGGGTGTAGTATGTGGAAACGCTGGCTCCATCTTGGCTGGTGGTGGCAATCTTTTGCTTTAATTCATAAGCTCTTGGGGTGCTCTCTTTTCCAAACCTTTCTTGTAGGTCCGACCACATCTCCGAGGTTGTGGTGGCATATTTTACACTATGACGTATGTTCTTCTCCATGGCCGTGGTGAGCCACCCTTTAATCATCGCATCGCATCGCATCCATGGTTTGTATTCAGAGGACGTGATCTCCTGCTTTTAATCTTGCCATCAACGAGGTCTATTTTGTTCTTGGCAAAGAGAAAATTAGTCATCTCTTATGCCCGGTCCATATAATTGCCATCGGTAAGGATTTCATTGACGTGTACTTGCTTAGGAAAATCCGAAGGGTGGAGATTGTATGGCGATGATGAATCAATGACATTACTAACACCTCCTTCGGGTGGCTTGGGTTCTTCTCCTCCAACCATGTTTCAGATCAACAACAAGGGATCAGAATCGTGAGCTTAGAACCGCTCTGATACCATCTTGAAGTTGATGGTTGTAGAGAATTCAAGAGTTCTGCTCCTTTTATTATTTTTTAGTTCATCGATTACAAGGAAACAAGAAGCATAAATAGAGTCTATACAATCAACTCAAATAAGAAACTAAATAATTGATAGACCAAGAAATAAGGAGAAGATATAGACTAAAAATAAACTCCTACAAATTTAATACCTAAATGCTATAAACTAGCATATAAGCTCCGCGCGTGCTCCAGGTTCAAATACATTATCGTATGTAATTGAAGGTCTTCATTTTAAATATTAAAACACTAGGTTAGTCCCATGTATTACACGGATTGAATAAATAAAATATTAAATAATTAATACTAAAAAACTATGCATTATAAGATCATGATTGAAGATAAAATATGTTTATAATTACGTACAAATAACTATTTTAAGTAAATAAACAATTATGTATTTTTTAAACTTTTGTTTTAAAAAAATTGCGATTTTTAAATATTTTGTTTTAAAAAAAATGATAAAAAAAAAGTTTGTTGTATTCTGTATTTTATAAATTTTTGTTTTTAAAAAGTGTTTTTTTAATAAAAAACAGGTTTTTAATTTATTAAATTATATATTTTTAATTTGAATATGGTACGAGTAATATTATTAATATTCAGTATTATTAACAACATAGAGAAATGAGAAAATAAGAATAATGAGTCTTACAATTGTGTCATGTTTACTTTAGTTTTTTTTTATAGATAGATGGATATGTTAAAACCATTAATTAAACGGATTATACTTAGTAATAAACACGAATAGTTACAGTATAATATTTTAATATAAATATAATTATAGTTATATATACGTAATAGTTCAAGAAATAAAACAATTATACTAATTTTAACTCTCTTATCTAAAAAGTTTCATATTTAAACATTCGTTTTAAGTTTTTTTTTAAATATTTTTTTATAAAAGTCTTGTTTCTTAAAAATACTAGTTTGTAATGATTCTTGTTGTTTCAATAAGACAGCTTTTTAAAAAAATTCACCTGTTTATAACTTTTTTAAAAACAAAATGATTTAAAATATTTGTTTAAAAAAAGTTTAGTATGTTAGAAAATTTCATATTATATAAAATTTAAGTTTTTTATTATTTTGATTTTAATTAAGAGATGTGATTTCCAATTTTCTTAATAAAATCTATTTTTAAAAAAGATAGTTTGATTTTAATAAGAGAGAGAAATATAACAATTAATATAATTCATTTTTATTGAGAGAGAAATTTGTTTGATATTTAAATTACTATAATACCTTTTTGGAGGGAAAATTGATATGTGCATGTCTAGAAGAATGACAAGTGGTAAAAAAATAAGATAAGAGAATGACAAGTGGTAAAAAAAAACATTACTTTATTAGAGGTTATAGATGTGTCGTTGGTTAGATTTTATAATAAATAATATTAAAATAAAATTTACAGTTTAAGTTGGAAAATTATTTACGGGAGAGGGTATACATACCTCCATTCTTTATTTCTCACACCCTACTTCTTAAAAATTAATTTAATAATTTGTTATATTTAATCCATACAAAATTTGATTTGTTTTTAAAAAGTTTTTTTTCAGGTTATAAAATAATACTATATGCAATAATTATATATTTGATAAAACAATCTTCTGGTTCTTATACCTAATTATGTTTGATATTTAATTTAAATAGAGTTCGTTTACAAAATAAATAAAAAATAATTAAAGAAAACAATACTAATCTAAATCAGTATATGACTCTACAAACAATACATATAAATAATGAATTCAACTAGCATCAAGGCTTTGTGCACTGCGGCATGCAACTAAAATCTTTACGTAAAACAACGTTAGAGCAAATGCATTGACTATACCTGGATGTTCATATAAAAAACCAGCGTATCAAAAATTACAAAATGAAACGTTGATAAAAATAAGAATGTAAAAATAAAATATTATATTGAAGCATAATCTCTTTTGTTATTATATTATTGAGTTTAGATAAATATAAAGTATTATGCCAGAGCTTAATTATTTTATTATACTAAAGTTCATATCAAATTAACTTTAAGATACACTTTTTGTAAAAAATAATATAATAATATATTAATAAGGTTGTAATTATTGTAGAAAAATATTGTAAGTTATCTTGAGAGTTCGAATAAATTTAAAATTTGAACATTTAGATACTAGAAAGAACAAACTAATATGATTAAAAAAATCATGATAAAAGACATAAAAAGACAAAAAAGAAAACAAAAAGGTTAAATTATATTTATCTCAAAATTTAAGAAATGAAGTATAACAAATAAAATATATCAGAGGAGGGTATGTATAGCAACAAACATTATTTACTCTAATTAGTTTAACAAAAATTTAAAAAAAACTCAAACAAATAAAAAAAGTAAACATTTTGTTATTGGGGTGGAGGATGAATGAGAGGTTAACGTATGAGAAGGTGAATCCAAAGGTAAGAGGTGTACACTTTTCCTGCATATGACTACCAATCAGTAAAAAACAAAAGAAAAATATAAATATAAAAGAAAAAAAGGAAGAAAGAAAAAAAAAAAGGGTTAGCACAAAAGGACAAATGGGACAATCAAAATAGAGCAGTGTAGATGTTTACTTGGTAAATGTTATTATTAAAATGTGGTTGTTCTTTGAAATTTGATTTAAGCTAGTAACAATCCGAATTCAAAAGATTATTGTAGGATATGTTCTCTATTGTCCTCTTTCTCTGATTCTCTTACACTCCTCTGTTGTGAATCATGAGGAAGATGTTTTATGGACGACTTCAATGTTTAAAAATGTTGAATATGAGGTTAATATGTTTCTCACATGTGATAACTTTTTATGATAAATTCTAGAATATGAAGTTGACATAGAATCAATTCCCTTATGAATATTCATAATAGTTTGGAAATCAGTGCCATTTAAAATTGTACTAATTTTGAATCGAAGAGGATGCTTGATTTCATGTTCAAGTTTGGTTTTTTATATGTTTTTAGTTTAAATACAAATTCAAGGGTTCAAAGCATAATTTTTAAAATGGTAAAATAGTAATTTTACATAACTCTAATGGCACTAATAAACCATTAACATACCGATGGACCATTTTTAAAAGCAAACGGTGCATTTAGGGACCAAATATGTATTACAAAAACCACAATCCATAATTTGCCACAAACCATAAAAACCATCCGTGTAAGTTACTCCACAATATAATTACACACTAAATTACTAATTAAGGAATAAACATAATTATGATTTACCTTATTGCTTGATTTATTTATTCTTAGCGGTTTGACTTGTAAACATGACATTGAGTGCCTTTCTTGTATGTATACATTTAATATTCTAATAAACAGATGAAATATGAATGGTAAATTCTAGATTATTTGCAAGTGAAACTGGGTGTTTTCATAAATGTTACGGGTGAAATTTATGGTCCGGTATCTTAGATACTTGGTAAGTTTAGTATTCTAAATTATGTTGTTACTAACCGACCGATTGTTTCTTTTGGCTTAACTAGCTTGTTCTCGTATGTGACTCACTTGTACTCGGTTAACCCCAAATAATTGGAGTCTAGTTGTTGAAGATGTGTGGTAGCATATCACCAACGGTCAAATATGAAAACCGAGTAATCCCCAAGGTTATTGGTAGCTAGTTAGCTTTTATGTTATATATAAAGAGGCATAGTGATCGAATAGAGCACAAAATTCACTCTCACAACTCACTGTAACACTTAATATTAGTAGCTATAGCTCTTAAGTTGTATCTTTTATTGCAACCAATAAAAAGAACAGGAGATCTACAGGGATCAAGGACTTTTCTTGTAGTCAACTATGCCATTTCTTTATTTATATTATCATATTCGTCACACAAATCATACAAGCACATTACTTTACTTAAAACAAATTGGCACCCACCATGGGGCAGTGATGCTTTTTATTCTTAATTTTTTGCTAAAGTTCACGATTCATCACTACTTATCAAAGCTGTTTTTAAATATTTCATCTCAATTGAAGCTTTCCTTTTCTTTGAGCTCCTGGTTGAGTCATTCTATTCCTCCACTTCCATCTTCTCAAAAGAAAATGATAACCCAGCCAAGAAAACAACTCATGTTGCTTATTTCGCTTCGGGATCCAAGATGTTTACTCATGTCCTTATCTCAAATGATAATATCATTGCCACGTTATCTCAAATGAAATAACAGCGGAACAAATGCTGAAGAAAGAGGTAGGAAAGATAAAATCAAAGAAGCAAAAGCTGGTGAAACTAGGACTACTCCGCTGCAACCTAGGATCTAAAATTTGATTTATACTATCACCAAAATACTACCTGGATATTTTATTCCTATGCAAACTTGAACCGGGATGATTGATCCGACTGATGCTGCTAGAAGTACTACTACAAGGGATCTTGGCATGACTCCAGGATCATCATCATAGAATCCTGATAAAGATAACATTTTCAATAATCAATTGATGAACACTAATAATGTTGGATCTACGCAGGATGCAAGAATCAGTACAATTATGGCAAAAGGTTTAAAGAAACTGAATGATATGATTTAAGTGTGCTTGGTGTGGTACAACCGATACCTGAAGTATCTCTATCAAGTCCCAAGATCTAAAGATTTTCTCGTCTCATATGTGATGAGGAGATCCTTAAATGTTTTCAGACACCTAGCATGAAGCTGTATGGTGAAACTACGGATCCTAAAGAGCATGTTGCATAATACAGGAAAAGGATGGAAATATCCCTATTTTTATACAGCTGAAAGAAGCCTGCTTATGTAAAGGCTCTTGATCGACCATCATAGGATATGTATAAATTGGCTACTAAGTGTCCCTCCTTACTCTATTACTTCATTTTCTCATTTAGTCAACTTATTTAATAACCAATTCTCACAGTAGTAGAAGAATTGAAAGTCATAATTTATGCAGGATAATACAAAATACTGATGAGTCACTTAGGAATTATGTAAGCAGGTTCGGTCGGGAATCCTTGGATATCCCGAATCTTAACGTCGCCACAACGATTCAAGCTTTTAAAATATGGTTGAATTTGGATGATCCTATGTAGGAATTTGGATGAAGTCAATATTCAACCTTTGAGATTCATAAGGCTTGAATAGGATAAGATGATCAGAAAAAGAGTGGACACACCGTCCAATATGATTATTGTAACCGAAATCAGAATCCTCATCCTACAAAACCTACCGACCTAAACCTTATTAGAAGAATGATAACCATAGAGCTAATGTAATGAAGGATGATGAAATAAGGAAGAATTTTCTAGAATAACTTATTACTGTTTCTCAATATTAAATATGTTCCTAGAGAAGATAATGCGAGGTTGATGCCTTAGCATATCTCGGATCGGATTCGAGATACCATTAATAGTAAAATACCAATAATACACATCATGAGTCCAACGATTGATCTATAGGAGTAAAACAAGAAAGAAGTACTAGACATAGAGAATCTCAAAAATTAGGATCCTAAACAAGGAAGAAGATCATGGATCTTGTCCATCAATAGATACTTGTAGTATGGCAAATTCCCGAAGAAAAAAAAAAGAATCACAGAGCTTTACTTATGAAGGTATCACACTTTATTATCTTACATGGAAACTTATATAAAAAATCAATGGCAGGTTCATATTTAGAATGTTTGGAGGTCTTAAAACCCATGAAGTTCTAAAGTATACATGAAGAAGACTGTGGTAACCATACTAGGGGCAGAGCTCTCTTCTCCATGGTACCGAGGCTAGCATACTATTGGTCGACTATGAGGAAGGATGCTATGAATTACGCACAAAGATGGTGACGCTTGTCAAAGACACAACAATGTACCTCATCAACTGGCAGACCCTATGTATCATTTCTCCTTAGCCATTCATGAAGTGGGGAATGGATAATAGGCAAACTTCCTAAGGCACCAAGTGGAAAAGTGTTCATGCAAGCAATAACTGAATATTTTTTCAAATAATTGAAGGTGAAGCCTTTGCTCACGCAAGAGACAAGGAAGTGGTATCATTTATAAACAAGTAAATCCTGATGAGATTCAGTATCTCGTCAGAGTGTATGATAAGGGATCTCAATTCATTAGCAGAGAACAACTAGCTTTTGTGCTACTTGGAATAAAAATGATAACCTCCATCCTATCCACCTTCAGGCTAATAGATAGGTAGAATCTAGTAACAAGATCATCGTAAACAACCTTAAAAAGAGGTTGGTTTCCAAGAAAGGAAGATGAGTAGAGGAATTACTTTTAATTTAATTCTCTAAGTAAAGTGGATGATTGTGAAGAATGCAACACGGAAATCTCGTTTTCCTTGGTGTTTGGCATAGAAGCAGATTTCCTTATAGAGCGGTTATCCTTACTACAAGATCCAGCCTCCAAACTCCTGAAAACATATAATGAAGCTCATACTTAGGATCTCGATATTATCAATGAAATCAAAATCTTCTTAAGATCCGGATTGCAGCATATTAACAAAGAAAACTAGATCCTACAACAAAATCTGAGAACCATAAAATTGTAGGTAGGTGACATTGTATTTAAAAGACCTTCCAGAATACCATTAACCCTAATGAAAAGAGTTGGCACTTAATAGAAAAAGGCCATACTAATAGACTTTGAGGCCAACAAAGGTGCATATGGCTGGCCACTTTGGAAGGAGAAATCCTCCTAAGATCCTAAAATGCAATTCTCTCAAAGCATATTTCATGTAAGTCAAAAATTCAAAATTCACTCCAAGCGGTATGTTTCGTATCCTTTCTTTTTAATTTGTATTATTTCTTTTACTTATCACAATTACTAACTTAAGCACTAGAGGGGTTTTTAGCTAAGTTAACATCCACCATCAGTAAGGATTAATGTTTTGCAGATCATATTCCCATGGATTAAGACCTGTCATCTTACCAAATTTACGGTATACAAAAATCTTCCAAGTTATAAAAGTTTACACCTTTCTAAGTTGATGGCTTTATGCACCCCACCAGAACGCACGAAGTTCGAGTATAGTTCGAGATAGTAGGATCGATTACTTCTATGTCTCTCACTTAAGCGAAAGATTTAGATTCAATCCATTTGGAAGATTAGTCGGTCATTGCTAATATGAGTACCTTTCCTTCTGGTGCTTGAGGTAGTTTATCCACTATGTCCATTCCCTACTTCATAATGTCTAAGGAGAAATGATTGGATGCATAGATATTGTCAGTTTATGAGGTACTTGTTGTGTCTTGACAAACATATATTTCTTGGCATAATTCATGACTCTTTCTCAATCACATTTCGGCATAATAATAGCATCCTTTTCTCATTGTCAACCAATAGTATATGTCCTCAATACTTTAGAAAAGAGAGTTCTGCCCCATAGTAGGGTGCCACAGTCTCCTTCATGTATATCCTTTAGAACTTCTTGAGTTTCAAGATCCTCCAAACATTTCAAGTTTGGACCTGCCACTAATTTTCGATATAAGTTTTCATGTAAAATAAAAAGAGTGATACCTTCATGCGAAAGCTCTGTGATTTTTTTCATCTTTGGGGTTTTGCCATTCTATAGGTATCTTTTGATGGGCAAGACCCATGATCCTCTGCCTTGTTAGGATCTTGATATTCAAGCTTTATATGTAATACTTATTTTCCTTAACTATCTATAAGTATTGTGTCAATTTTTTACTTTTTACTACATACGAGCCATTAAAATGGTTGCTTGGAATACACAAATAATTGATTGGGGTATTATGTCCCCCTTAACGATTTCAGTATGATACCTAATCCTGCACCTTTTACATTAAATTCACCATTTGTGAATAGTGACCATTTTTTTTGTTTCTTCAAGTTGTTAGACCGCATATTTGCCTCATGTTGAATATTTACTGAAATCAGCCACAAAGTCTGCTATGCTTGGGATTTGATCATTGTCTAAGGTTTATATAAGATTATATAACTGAGCTTCATAGACCATTTGATCATCTCACCTGACATCTTTGATTTTTTTCAAACACACTTTATAGGATAGTTAATCTTAATATGAATAGGATGTGTTTTAAAATAATGTAGTTTAGTGGATGCCATAACTAATACTAAAATCATTTTTTCGAGATGAGAATACCTGCTTTTGCGTCTAATAGACTTTTTACTACATAGCAGACAGGATATTGTTGCCCATCATGATCCTTGACCAACACGGCATTACAACCTTTTCAGATACTGCCAGATATTGTGATAATAGTTATCATTTTCTAGTTTCAACAACAAGGGTGCCAATGATAGGTATTTCTTAACGCTTGGAATACTTCTCATATTTTTCTTCCCATTTAAACCTTTATTCTTATTGAGGATATCATAGAACTCTTTTAAGTTTCTCTGAGAATCTTAAAATGAACTTGTTAGTAATGATTTAACAAAAAAAAAAATATGCAAGACTTATTATGGATGTATATGTATATATCTTGAATGTGTGT